>CAFUXE010000866.1:157091-209312 GCA_903364295.1 Serranus cabrilla | reverse complement strand
TTTACAAATCTATGGCTACTTGGAGCTTCAATGAATTCATTGTCTTAGATAGAGCATGTGGATCGCCTCTGTGTTTGAAAGGGGTTGTAGAACTAAATGTGCCTTGCCTTACCTTGGCTTCATTCGTCATATGATTTATGTCTCAACAGTCGGTAGTACAGTATCATTTTCTTTCAAAGCTCAGTCATGCTGCTGAAAAAACATCCAGCTGAAAAAATAGGAATGTTATGCGCCCATTAATGTCAATCATTTTCTAATTGCCCATGGCTGATGTCTGAGTTGAATTGTCGGTGCTTCGGAACTTCTTTCTTGACAGGAAAAGAAAACAAAGCTAATTCATGCTACATCGATCACTGTGATGCAATGAACAAAGGAGAATAATTCTAAACTAATTATTTATCAGGAAAGAACAGTTTTAGGAAAAGGATTATCTTATTTTTTCCCCCAAAAGATCAATCTTGTAAAAATGCAGCTGTTTGTATTCTATTAGCAGTGTTAATTTCACAACTTTATAGAGGCTTGCATTCTTAAATTCTTTGAAAAAGCTGAAAGTCTCCATCTAGGGATGGACAATATGTCAATATATCGTCAAAACAATCAAAAAATGTCCATCATATATATTTTTCTATCGCAGTGTTGAAAAAACAGTGGCCGTCATAACTGCATTACAACAATACTTATGTCATGTGGACAAGACTTTACATTCAGCACTGGGTCGAGTGCAAGGATCTTGCCCTATGTCCACTTCAAAGCTCCAATTTTATCAATCGGGCCCTTCCCAGCATTCATTTTCTTACATGTCTCTGTTAAGAATTTACATTTCCTACTTCTGCCACCTGTTAGCCAGAATAAAATGATCATTCCGGTTCTCCAGCTCGACTTGCTGTAGTAAGTCCCACTGCTTCACATGTATTCTCAGAAACATGAGGTCATCTTGGAGCCATCTTCTGGTGCCCGGTGTTCTTGGGAAGTGTATATTTCCGAGACAATGGTCTGTTAAAGCAGTGTAGTGACTGTTGTCAGTAGAGATAACTCCACCACACGTTTCTCATCTGTAGTCTGCTCGGACAAGGCATGTGCAATGGAAAAAAAACTCCCCTAAGGTGCTAAATAGTTGGGTTCATTCTGCCTGGGAATATTGTTGATTGCATTTTGGCTGCCCCACCAATGAGCAGTTCTTTAAGCGCAAAGTCCAAAGAAGTGTCAGACAGCTAGTGTCGCTTTTCAACTTTTCCTGCAGTGGAGCAAACGTAAAGCTCAGCGGTGTGAATGATTTGCCACTGGAATGGACCAGCCAGTAGTCGCTGTTACAACTAGTGACATGTAAGGACTCAGCCTACATGACCGTGTCCAAATTCATGCCTCAAACCAAATAATGTGTATAAGAAGTTTTTTTCTCAAAACTAACTTCTTGCCCAACTCTGCTAGTGGATCAGCTACAGCTCCAAGTTTCCTTCACGGCCATTTGAGAAACGACCTTGTCCTTACATACACTGTGGTCTACATCTGTGGTTTTACATTGGGACTGGTCTAATTTAAGTGCTGTGTATGGTTTGAGGGGATCTGTTAAGGTGTTGTTGCATGCTTTGACAGTGAAATATCACAGGGTTTGGCTGTTTAAAAGAGTCAATTATCAACAATGAATCAATGCACATCCATTGAAAGACTGTTGATAACCATTGTCAATGTTAAATGAGATGTTTTTTGAGAAGTATCCAGACGTACAAATTTGTTTACAGCATTCATACTGATAAATAGCCCAAAGTGAATCAATCAATGGACCTTGATTCAGCTTTTCCTTGAACACCGTTTAGATATCCATTCCCATTTTGAAGTTATTATGTCCAACATTAGGGAATGGAGTCAGCATTTGGCAAGCAAAGGGCCCAGAAATCAGTAAGGATCAAGTGGATATCTTTCTAATTAGATTAGATTAGGTCCAGTAGTGAGGCCCAGTTTTTCCTCTCAGTGAGATTCCCGTACATCTTCCTTTCTTTGGGGGGAAATATCTACAATTTCCTCAGGGATCAAGCTCCCTCCTCTCAATGAAAAAGCCAAGCCACTTTAGAATATTGAGATGGGGATTATGGATTATTTTATTGAAGTAGAGGGGATTTACTTTCTAGACTTTGAAACATTGAACATATAATGTTCTACTCCCCTTTGGTAGTTTCTGACCCAAGGTATTTGTGGATAACTATATTATATTAATGAGAATCTAATGTACTCATGCTGGTTTGGACTTTGCAGTGTTCTAAATCATTTCTGTTGCACTCTTGAGGCCCATGAACAGAGTGTAAGTGATTTGTTTCCCTCTGTGTTGACAATATAACAGCATGACACTACCGAGGTCCCACCTGAAAGTTTCAGTCAGCATTTCTGATTATGACATACCAAAAACATATGGCATCACCTTCTAAAGCCAGATATACGTTAGGGGTCTGTTTAAAAGGTGCTTGTTTTTCTTTCTCTTCCAGTCCGAAATGTTTGAATAGCAATGGTGCGGTGCTCTGTTTTTGTACTAGAAGGGGCAATAAAAATTTGCAGTCATAAAGTTAGATGAAAGACAAAGTGTTCTTTCTGTATCGGCCAAGTATAGGTATGGGATCTGCTGCTGTCCTGCAAGATGTTACCGAATTAATTCTGTTTATAGAGTCTGACTGGCATTTAAAAGCAGTATCAAGGATCTTCCTTCCTGAACTTCTGTGGAAAAGAGCCACATGCTAACCTCATTCATGGTTTCGAATGAAACCTCAAAGAAATGTGATTCAGGATACACTGCACATTGTCTAAATTTCATGCCATGATATAATAAATCAGGACCGTTTTCCAGTTGATAGAACTTAAGCTCGAGCTCTGTTCAGCGACTCGTCCGTGTCTCATATGTGCAAATCTGAGAAAAGTAAGGAGGTGATACTCCCTGCACAAGAGAGAGAGAGAGAGGGGCTCGACAGTGGTTTCAAGAAGTTTTTCTGCTTGCTAATAGTTTGATGGAGTTTTTACTTGAGGAGACCGTTACGTGAGCCTTGTCATCTGGATGTGTTTAGACTGTGTGTGCTTGGAGCTGGCAGCCAGATGGCTTCAGCGGAGGGACAATGAAATCTCCAGGGTCCGCAGGAGAGAAAGCCCTTTTTCTGATTTGTCTCCTCAGATGAAACCACATCTGGGCAGCTTTAGCATACCTCGGCAGCTTGTGTGCCGTAGGACATGGAGGCCTTGCAGTTCTTTTGGTGCAGAGTTGATTATTTGACAACAAGGAGTAATTTGTTGGTCCAATTGAAATGACCAAATACACACAACATACCCGTGCAATATCGTCAGTGTTAGTCATAATACTGGATGGTAGTTGTGTTTATTGAAGACTGTGGGATAGTTATTTAATTGGTTGCTGAAAGAGTGTGTGGCACTCTATCAAACCCAATGCAAGTCACAGGCTAATGCTTATTTACTAAAAGGAGCTCACTTTCTCATGTTATGCAATCGCATTCTGTCTCGCTTGATTTCCTTCAGGTCTTTTAGTCGTGCAGCCTTCGTCATCTGATTATACCAGCGTCTTTTGAAAAATCCCAGCAAATGCTGCAGTGTGTGAAAGGACAATATTCATAGTCACGCAAGACCAAAAGATTTGAAGGATATCTTGCTTCACTGTTTGGTTTAGTTTGTGATTGATCTTAGAACTTGTATATGAATTCTGAAGTTCTTTTTCAACTGTACAACACTTTCCTTTCAAGAGCACGTCAGCATTTCAGGGAAGCGATTATTTTTTTATTGGCCAGTAGCTTTGATTTAATGTCATAATATTTCATGTCGGGTGGTTCATGGTGTAGTGAGTAGCACCTTTTGTATAGCCAAAGCATAAGAGCACATGTGGTGTACTTTACAATAATTAGGGTTGTAACGACAGTCAACTCATAGTTTCATACAATTCATGATACTGGGTCCCCGATATGATTTTGTTATTTTTTTTTTACTAAACGAGATTGAGCTTCAAGCAACAGCTTCAATTGTAAATATATTGGTGCATCCTGCGACCGCCATGCTTTTTGGCTTTGTTTTAGTAGATCGCGCTCCTTGTATCACGTATAACTCTCTGACTAATATTGTTACATTTCTAACAACAATCTCTTTTTTAATAGCTGACAAGACACTGGGCTCTACTATTGTGGTACCACATTTTTTACCACACGTTGTGTACATGATTGGATCTTTGGCTGAAATTGCTCTTGTTGTATTCATGCACCAATCCATTCCATGGATCCATATCTAGATCTGTATGAGCAGTATTTATTTTTACAAAGAGGGTTGGTTATGGGAAGCTGCTAAACACTTAGAGTTCAAACTCTAACAGGTAGAATATTTATCCCAGTCAGTTCCAGTGTCATTAGTGGTATCAGCACTCTGTTTATTGGTACTATGAATTTGGTATCAGAATGAGTTTTAAGAGAGAATCAGTGGGGTTGGCGCCTCTTTAGTTACTTTAAGTCCTTCTTACGTCAGATATCCATCAGTCAGATTGTCTTCTGTTTCCAGCTATGTACAATATGGCTCCTGTTGTGATTTTTTTGTTATTTCACCTGTCATCATGCAGGCCAGCACCAGCACTTCCCTAAGCTTTGGCATGACCACTTGCTGTGCCATTTCATCACATTTTCTGGCCTTTACCCTCTGTCAAACCAGCTTTCTGACATATACGCTCAAGTATCCTTCATCAACTTTTGCCTGCTGTCCTCAGGAACTCCACTGCATACCAGCACTCTTCAAACGCTACATTTTACAGATGTACTGGCCATGGCTGCACACGGGTTTTGCAGTTGAGGAAATATAATAGACTTGCGGTTCCTGTGAGTGTTTCCAGATGTGGTGGCGGTGCGGGTGAGTGGAGGGTGTACAAACGGGGATTGTGGTGTCTTGACAGATAACGCATCATTTGTCAAACAAGAGTGACAAACGTCAGTAGGTGCATTTGCTTTTCACAATAAACACCTTGCTGCAAGAGGAAACATTTATTCTACATTGCCAAAGTGCGTTGAAGCAGATTTCTTTGTTGACTTAGTCTGCAATGGTAGAGTGAACTGGACTGCCACATTGTTGGGTAAATTACTTTTCTTAAAGAAACATTGATTATTCTGGGACAGGATTGACCCGTGGTTCAATGTCAGGTAGAGTTCCACTGGCTTTGTTTTTTTTGTGGGTGGGAAGTTGTCTGACAGCTGCACAGTAGAATCTAAGATGGAACGCCAATTCCTGTTTCATGCTTCTTGTGGTCAGCGTGATCAGCGAGGTGTGGACAGCGCACGCGTTCCCCACAGAATGGCACCAAAAACAGACCTCTTCTTTTCTGTAGTCTTGCTCTGTTGTTGTAGACTAGTTTTGAATCTGTTCATACACACTTCCAGGTTTAAGCTAGCAATTCAGCCTGTGCAAGCCCGGTCCTAGCTGTTACATAATGTTGGAAGATTTGAAAATGTCTTGTCACAATTATCCAGGCCAAAATATTTGCTATTCTCAAGTCAACTGTGGAGTTAGCAGCATCACAGTCCTGACAGAAGGGGTATCACAATACAGACTGGGAGAAAAAGGGAAAAAGCATTTTTCATGGGAATAATGTGAGCTTGAGCTATGTCAACACGTCCAAATTTTCTACCCAGAAAATGTCAGTAAAACGTTTGACATACTATGACCATCTGCTTGATTACCCACCTGTGTAATCACTAACGAGGATGTGTAAATTGACCATAACGGTTGGAACTCCATTTAAAAATGATTTATGGATTTTCAATTTTTACTGTGATATGGCAAAATATACGTATGCTGGACCTAAACAAATGGTTTCTTGCAAATACTTACATCTGTACATTATCCACATATTGATACAAAGATTTTCCCAAGTGTACTATTCCAAATGTTGTGTTCCAGGTGGTCTAAAAGCTTTGTGTTTATTTTATTTGTATCTTACAGTATCAACAATAAGCTGCAGCAGCCAGAAGCTGCATCTGGGGTCCTGGAGTACGCCATGAAGCATTTTGGTGAACTGGTGAGTATTTTGCTTTTTCTTCCCTTGGGTCAACTTTACCTTTGGTCCCATTCAGACTGACACTGGGACAAAGACTTGGCCTTCTCTTTCCTTTCAGTCCCACTACATTGGCGCAGCAGGGGTCCAAAAAATCGTTTTCACCAGTACCTGTAACAACAACTCTCACCCTGTCAGACCTTTGCCCTTCAGACTAAATCCATTCGTAGTTGGTTGTGTTAGAAGGTCTCTTGTCCGCATACATTTATTCCTGGGATATCTTACGAGGGTCATCGGAGACACATACCCCCCAGAACACCCTGCTCTTAATGCGCAACACGTGGAAAAACCATCTGCTACACTGATCAGTAGTCAAGGGCAAGGAGCAGAATTATGGACTTTTTTTCTCCAGTGGACAGGATATTTGGATGTTTGTACACCAATATGTGTCTCTGCTTCTTTTCTTATTAACTTTTTGGGACGACTTAGTACTTCTTTTTCCAGTGGATGTTATGTCACATACAAGAGAATACAAACACCAATTAATGGCGGTTTTTAAGTTCCCCTAAATTGCTAGCTGTAGTTACTGTGACTCCTGATGTAACTTCTGATGGGCCAAGTTGCAAACCATAGAAGTGGTCACTATTTTTATCCCTGGATTTTTTTCTGTTTCCTCCCCGATGTTACCAAAAACTGCTCAGTGCTCCATGTTCTGTGTTGATGGATCTGGTCCAGATATGAAATAACTGTCAAACAGTGGACATGCTTTAGACATCATCACACAGATTTCCACATCAATTACATAAGTTGTTGTGCTGATTCTTCTACCTCCCTGTTAACAAATTGCATCATTTAGTTGCTGTGGTTTTTGTTTGCTTGTTTTTGTGTCTTTTTAGGATCAGCACCAGCTAAATAATGATAGAACAGACTAAACCAGCATCTCCAAAGCCTGGAAACTGTCAGGCCAATCGCAAAAATTATCTCATACAATATACTGAAAGGATAAGTGACATTCAGCACAACTTACAGAACTCAGATCAAACTGTCAAACTATGCAGCTTTGATCAAATAGTAATCAAGATTCTGTTACTGCATTGCTTATTTTCTTGCCTCAAATATTTTCAGAAACACATTTACTGATTTAGTGAGGACATATATTTCTTTGTGCAGTTTTCCATTGAACATATATCAAATCATCGTATTCTTTTTTCAAAGTTTTAGGCAATGTCCCAACTTTTTTGGAATAGGGGTTGTATAGTATGACATTCCCTTATTTGTCCCTGATCATTTGTGGCACTTTTAACAATTAATAAACAATGTTTTACCTTTTTCCCTACAATCCAGAGTTTGCATGAAGCTGAATTATGCACTTACTTAACATATGCAGTGTTGGAAGGAGTGAAAAACAGGGCTGTGTTAAGAGACAACCTAAACAGTGTTTTCTAATAAAACGCATTCACTTGATTTTATGAAGTGGTTATTTGTAGCCTAAAGTCAAGTGAAATGTTTTTCCCAACCATTAGGACTCCAATGGAAAAGGTCTGTCCTCCTGCCTTTGTGAACTACATTCATGTTTCTCTGTAAAAACACGTTAAAAGTGAAAAGACTCAGTAAAAACAGCTTCACTGTGCACTTCCAGGAACCTTGTTTATGAGGTGACTATTTGGAGAGCTTTACTGTGGGAGGATGCAAGGTTTCCCTGTTTAGTATACCAGTCAGGATTCACCAGTAAAGCAAAGTTTGGAAGAGATCCATGTACATAATCATTGGTTGATGAAAAAGTAAAGATCCAGAAGTCAGCTTTATAGCAGGTCAACATAAAGACATTATAAGCATTAGATAGATTAAGTTGGTAATTTAAAATCAGCCATATTGTTTTGGCATTATTATAATGAAAATTGTGGAAGTCTTTGCCTGACTGTGAAAGGACAAGTCGTATGGTTCCAAAACTCTTTGCTTCCACAAATACATGAAAAAGGAAAACTATTACAACTAGCAGGTCTGTTATTTGGTGTAATGAGGCCCAAAAGCCTTTTTCACATAGACTTGATGTCTGTAAATCAGCAGAAACACATTTTGAATGTCACCTGCAAAAAAGTTCTTCCATCATAAGAATTTGATCTGATAACATTCATTAAGAATGAAAGAGCTCTATGATTAAATCATTGTACCTCTAAACCAGAAGTAGCTATGGCTCTAGAAGTCTCTAGTGCACTTGCTCAATGGGACTCATAGATGAGGAAGAGCCATAGAAGATCCAGGCATTTTTATGGATAGAAGTCAAACTTTTTTGCAACTTTCATACGAATGAATGGGGCCCTGCCTCCAAGTCCCTCCAAGTCCAGTTTTCTCTACATTCAGGATAACAAACACATATTAGCAATGTGATGCAACACAGAAAAATAGTTAGCATTGATTGTGTGGATTGCTATAATTACGTGGTTTCAGTTTCATGGTTCTTATATGACTCCTTTCACCTTTTATCCGCTAGGAAATCCAAGCCACCTGGTATGAGAAGCTCCATGAGTGGGAGGATGCCTTGGTTGCTTACGACAAGAAGATTGACATGAACAAAGAGGATCCAGAGCTCATCCTGGGCAGGATGCGCTGCTTGGAGGCCCTGGGAGAATGGTATGCCAGTAGTCGTATCTGTTGTGAGTTCAGTTGGGATGCAACAATTTGTTGTGTTCCAGCCTTCAGGTCTCCCATTCATTGATTAGTATTTTGCTATAAAAACACTTATGGTAGTGTCAATATTAATGTTTGCTGACTGTATTCAATTTCAAGTTAGTTTTTCTAAACATACCGCTGTGGGCTTTTTAGTACGAATGTATTGTGTGATTTGCTGAAGTGATAAAATACAGGACAAATTGGTTTCTTCAGGTTTTAACTGTGTCTGTAATGGATACCGACAGTGTCTGAGGTAGTGTACTTGCTGTGGGCTCTTCCATCTCCCGTTTCTTATTAGCGTAGGCAGCCTATTCCTAATGAGTCCTGACGTTAGGCCTTTGATGACTGGGCGAAAAAAGAGTGAAAAGTTCCTCCGAGTTGACCGGAGTCATTTTGCCGGGAAATGCATTAACAGGCATCCAACGGCAGTGAGAGGCGCCGCCACTCCAATGAAAACTCACCACAGCTGAAGCCCCACTCCATAATGACCGCCCACCTTCAAAGAGCGCTTTTTTTTTAGGGAAAAGGAAAGTCACAAGATATCCAAAGGATCCAAATATCTGGATGATCAGAGCTCATGACGCTAAGCAGATGTTAATTTGCTTATGTAACCCACCTCCTCGTGCCACTGCTGTATACACAGCGAGTCATTTCACTAGAAAGTGATTCAGCTGAAGAGAGGCTTTGTTTTCGTGTTTATGTGTGGATGAGTAAGGGTTAGGGAGATGATATAACAGCTGACCGGGCCATTAGTCAAGGGAGATCAGACTTAAGAGAACACATTGTTCCCTGTTAAGGTAAGGGGATATTGTACCAGTGTTCTCTGTAAAAATCTCTCTCACCAGTTTTGGATTATCATAAAATGGAGTGAATGTTTTTGACAGTTGAACTCAAACATTACTTGAGTGTTGGGCAGCTTTGAGGCAACCTTTAGTCTCGAATGTCCGTCTTCATTTCTGAAAATATTTCATCAAAGGGATTAACAAAAAATGGGCACACTTAATGAAATGGGACTTAGAATTAGTAAACCTGCTAGAATAGTGAGTCATATTACTGTCAATGTACCAATCTGAGCTATCAGCCTTCCCCCTATATTCTTTATTTATTTAGCTTCCATAGTAAAAATGCAATACATGTTGGTTGGTTTCATTTTGTGAACACTAATCATCTTTTTCAGCAGACATTTTAGGATATGGTATTATTTTCATGAGATAACCCCCTTGACACAATTTTTTGAATTCTTTTGATTCAGTACATATTCAAGTGTTGATTTAATTTGGCAAGAGCATATGGCAAAATACCACTATATCCTTTTATTGAGCACTAGTTCTGGTCTGTTTTAGTATGATGCTAATGTGTTGCCTCCTGGGTTCTATTTAGGTTTAAGTTAGGTGGAGATATGCTGGATATTATATCATGTATCAAACTCTGTATGCTATTAAAAAAAAAAAAATGTTATCAACATTTTCACATTTTGAGATATTACAGGAAAAGCACAGGTGTGATGGATAACATTAAAAATGACTGCATTCCATTCAGCTGAGCCAGTACCTGGGTCCTGGTATTGTGGATGCTGGCTCACTGTCGTGGTTTACTGGAACACTTAATAGAGCTGACTCATCGTTAACGTGTGCCATGAAAACGGCTCAAGGCAGCTAACTAGAGAGTTCGGGAGGTGTCATTTAAACATAGTCCAGAGAAAAGGGCTTATCAGGAACCCCACTGTGGGGGACGAAAGGTCTGTAGTTTGGGGCCTTTAAAGGACACTTAACTTTTGGAAATTAGTGTCTCCTTATAAGATTCAAGCAATTTATCAATTGAAATCCCATAGATGTGAATAATGCTCTGCTGAGTCAAATCACAGCTCGAGCTCTTCCTTCCACTGGACTCTCAGCCCCCGGAGTGTACCGGAGCGTTTTGTACTTGTTGCTTTCATGTTATACGATAGCCAGGCAGATGGAGAACGGCTTCCCTTCACTGACCCCTATCCAAACCTGCCTCTCTCTTTCTCTCCCTCCATCCAAGCTCGCTCCAGCATCCTGCCTGTAAACCACATGCGCTGGGTTTGATCTCTTCGTGGACAATGCCGCACTGATTGTTGTTAATGAGGAATTAGTCTCGGTTAGATGCACCTGACCCCAACAGGAACATCCATCTGTTTGCTGGGATGCTTGATTTTATCAGACCGTTTTGGGACGGTACACTGATTTAAGAATTCCATCTCGGAGAACAAAAGAAGAAATAAATAACGGCAGATGTATGAAAAACAAAGTCTTATCTCCTCATCTTTGGCTGGAAGTGCTTGGCTCCTCTGATGAGGGGTTTCTTCAACTGTTTGGCTCAGAAGTAAATTTAGTGTGTTGACATGTATATATTATCATTCGGACTTGAACTTAATGTTTGTATTCTAAGTTATGTTCCTCTTCTTTTTACACAGCTCTCATCAAATCAATTTAGATGTTATTGCACAATGAGGGAGCATGACTCTAGGTTGAGAATCCTTTTCTGCACTGTTTGATTAAGTGTCTTGTTAGCAGACTTACTGCTGAACCTGGTGCCTGATGATGGCTGAAGTCAGGTTTTGATTATCTGATATCGTCACTTTGAACATAGGATTGCACAAATCTGGATCTGCTTTCTCTACCATCTAAAGCTTTTTGTTAATGTGTTCCAGGGGCCAGTTGCACCAGCAGTGCTGTGAGGAGTGGACGCTCGTGAGCGAGGAAACCCAGGCCAAGATGGCTCGTATGGCTGCTGCTGCCGCCTGGGGTCTAGGTAAAACATTTTGTCTCATATGAAGCAAACAATTGAACATATTCAGAAGAAAAGGTTAACGATGTAGTAGCAGTTAGCTGAGTTTTAAGACATCCTCTGTCTGACTGAGTGCAACAACGCAATCAAACCTGCAATGAAAACAGTAACAGCTCTTTCCAAGTCCCGCTCACATAACCAGATGTGAATGGCATCCAGTCATAACATTGACGTATCGTAACGTGCAATGATGGAGAGAAGCAGGGACCACACTGCAGAGCATCCTCTGAGGTTTGCGGTCTGTGGCTCCGACTTTCTTTTGTCAGTCGTAAACCGTGAGATGCAACTAGTCAGCCTGTGTATCTGAAGACTCTGGCCATCTTTTATTGTTGTTGTTGGGAAGCAAATTGTTGAATTTGCAATCATTTCTATTATATCAGGCTGAGGTGCACTGTAGCTTAAAACAGCAGCTGTCAGTCTGCCTCAGTCTTGATTAGTTTGGTCCCAAGACATTCACTAATCGGCCGTTTCAGTCATTATTAAAGCTTTTAAATCATGTTGGGCTCACTGTTTGATGACTGTCAGCCATTGGCGATGGATGATGCCATTGTCTATCAGACCAACCCTCATCTGAAAGCTGGGAACCAGAAGATGAAGTTGAGACGCTGCCCGGCACTGTGTGTCAAAGCTGTTCAAGTCAAAAATGTCGAATAAACATTGTGTTTTGATTAGGCACCTTTTCAAATGTTGAAAGTTTAGTGTGTAAAAGGGCATAAAACATGATATTAATATACATGTACAATCATGACTAAAACGTCTCAGCTATTTTTTGTGTTGAGCGTTTGTTACACAGATCTGGTGCTAATTTTTACTTCTTCTTTTTCCTAGAGCATTATTAAAAACGTCAAAAATCTCTCCAAAGTACCACATTAAGACACCAAGAAATAGAAAAATCCATGCTGTGATTTGGTGTGCCTGGGGAAGTCCTACATCATCTTAATGCCCCAGATCTGTAGTTTGTGGCTGTAAAGTTTCATGACCATGTGATTATCTTAGAGGTCACAACAGGCCATTATATACAGTGAGGTCAAGTTTTTAAAAATTGTCTCATTACTGTCAGTGCTTCTATGGGTTGTGTGCATTTTGTAACTTGACTGTTGTTTCTGCAGGCCACTGGGACAGCATGGAGGAGTACACGTGCATGATCCCAAGAGACACACACGATGGTGCATTTTACAGAGCAGTGCTAGCTCTGCATCAGGACCTCTTCTCATTGGCCCAGCAGGTGGGTTACGTCATGCAATATACATTGAAAGTCTATGTTTTTTCGAAAACATCTCATAAAGACATGCCACATGGGAATTCGCCTAGCCTCGTGGTCTCTGGAATTTTCATTAGTCCTCATAGCAAGGTATGAAAAGTTAAAATCACTGGAAACTAACACTGTAAAGAAACATAAAAAATGCTTTACGACTTTTCCAGACAGGATCAAATTCCCCCATCAGCGCAGACTTTTCATTAAAAGGAATAAAATGCAGGGTTTGTTTTGTTTTTTACCTTTTTACAATGTGGTGCCTCCTTGCTGTGGAAATGTTATATAACCCTTGAAATTGTAAATCATCACAGCATCCAGCCTCAAACAAATAGAGCCTGTTCCCCCCCTCCTGTCTGCCTGTCAACATGGTCTGGTGGAGGTCAGGGTGGTGTTTTCCTCATTTGAAGAAGGTTGGGATGTTGGATGAGCTCATGGTCCCTGGAGATGGATTTGTTCGAGCTGGATGCCAGCACGTCTAACGAGCACAAGCTCCAGCACTGACACCAGTAAACACCTGCTCCTCCGATTTCCCTGGACTCATCCCGTGAGTCCCCCTTTTCACCGCTGAGCCCGGGAGACCTGCTCCCTATGCCCCCTCATCCCTGCACAGCCACCCTTTCTCCTCTAATTCGGAGATTAGATCCAGGTGCGGCCTATAGGATTCTACATCAGCTGAAATGGGAAAGCAGACTTTTGACTCTTGGCGACAATGAGGCCACTCACAATGAATGGAGAGGAATGAAAAGCAGATGGCTCGAGGGTGAAAGCTTAAATGTCAACATGAGCTCAGTGTAGTCTTCCGGATGTGGTTGGTAATCCTCGCACTTAGGTCCTTTTGATTTCACAGGGTTGTTGCTGTCCTCCCTCTGTACCCCCAACAACCAGACGTGCTGCAGGAGTTTGGTCTTTGTGAAATGGTTCATGTTACTTTGCTTTACGCGCCTCAGTGTTTGGTCTGTTCCAGCGATGATGTGTAGACACCGCAGTAGTACTATCCCCCCCTGTACAACAGTCTCTTGCGCTGCCAAGATTCATCCAGTCCCCCAGTGTGTGTTTGACTTGTAAATTACATCATAGTTTTCAAAAACTTCGAGTTTCCTCTCGCGGTGGATTTGGCCCTTACTGTTCCCACAGAGGACTTCATATCACACTGTAATGATAAAATAATCTCGCTGGACTTGAACCTGTGTAAGAACATAAGTGCAACCTTTATGTAAGAGAATGGAAGATTGGGTCACGGTTTGTTTGTGCTGCCAGAAGCCAGACACTGCATTTATCAGGAGTCGTCTGGACTGCACATTTCCAATGAGGCCCCAGCGCAGTAATCCAGGAGTAAACAGGACCATAACTGAGTGGAGGCTATAAAGAAGCAGCCTCATTGTCACCTCGTCCCAACCACCCTCCCATAACCCCTCCTCGTGTTGTGCATGCCTGAAGAGGTGTTTAGGCACGCCATTCCCCCTTTTCCCTCCCCGCAAAAAAAATAATTGGTGGTAGTCGGGGCTGAAACAGCTGTGTGTCCTGGCCTCAGAAAACTTCCTTAGTCAACCTCCCTCATTTTACCTTCCCACTAATAACAGTTCCCGAAAACACTGGCTCTAAGAGTGCGAGAAATCAGCACGATTTCAGCCGCAGCTCTTGTGTCCTTGTTTGTCCCTTCTGCTGCTCGTGTTCAGGTCTTCATCTCAGCTTGGATTTTTCCAACCCTCTGGGTTCTTGCAGGGTGATGGAATGTCTGCAGTTAAGTGTAGTCCTGTTACGAAAAGTCAGGGAACTGGAAGTTTTCAAGTGAGTCAGGAATATACAGTAATACACCGAAAAAACAGGAAGGGAGGAAAAACATTTTTTGACCATGAACGTACTCTGACAGTTGTTGGAACATCATGGAAACGTTTGGGAAATTTCATCAAGGACATCGCAGCTACCATGACTAACAGGCCCTATTTTGAATTCGTCTTACTCACCATCTTATTCCTCTCCCTCTCTCAGGATCTTCATGCAAATTTAGGCTGTAACTGGAGGCGTTATGTTGTTGTGGTGTCCATCTGTCCCACCGATTCTCGTAAACTGTGCAAAGTTATCTCAGAAAAGCCTTGAGGGAATTTCTTCAAATTTGGCACAAACGTCACATTGTTATAGTTAATGTTTAATCATGTTTTTTATGTTAAATCTTGATGTGAAAAGTAACTAAAACTGGCAGCTAAATGTAATGGAGTAAAAATACCTTTAAAATGTGGTGAAGTAGAGGTATAAAGTTAAAGCTACACCACTTTTTGCAGTAATATTTTTAGTCAAGAGTAATTTTTTGTATTAGCAACTGTTGAGAATTTTACTTTAAACAGCAATTTAGATTTATGGTTGATTTTTGCAGGATCAGAGAAATATCAAGAAGAATTCAAACACATGTAAGGATTGTAATAAGTTGTACTAAGTGATATAAACCTGGTCCAGTACCTGTCCACACAATTTCAAAAAGTTTCATCTTGAGGGCCAAAAAACAGAAAAATAAGATTCAAGCAGCAGGTTGAACTATGCTAGCCTTAAAGGGACAGTTCTAATTTATTTATTTTTTCAAGTGGGTTTATGAGGTAAATAGAAGCTAGATTTTTTTTGTCGTAGATTTTAATGTATACAGGCTCAAATAATTTTTTGAAAAATCATATTTTCTAGATATTTTTCTGTTTTGTCATATCATCAAGAATATTGTTATGGCAAAAATACCCTGAAATATGGTGATAGTCTTTTAGGGCCATATCGCCCACCCCTAGTGTCCACTGGGAAACTGAGGTGATTATACAGCTCTGAAGTGCTCCAGGGGAATCAGTAGTTTCTTAGAAGCAGCGTCCACATATGAAGCATTGTCTTCTGTTTGGCTGAGTCCGGACAGACATGAATGTAAACTTGGCTGGTTTGTGGAGGCATACAGCTGCGAGACAGTCATTGTAGTTTAAAGATACATTTACATAACTTTCACGCTGTTGCTCTCAACAGTTCATTTCCCTCTCCCCATAAAACACTTGGCAGCCAGTAGTGCATCAAACCATTTTGCTATACAAGCAGGCGTTCTAGTCCTAGTTGCACTAATGTCTCACTGTTGGCTGCACTTAAGGGGAAAGGGTGTGAGCGGCAAGCAATAACATGTCTTCATTCATTCGTACAAAGTGTTTTTTATTCCCTGGGTTTAGTCCAATCCTGGCTGGTCCTGATGCAAGACATTTTGATGATGGTGTGACATTGTGTCATAGTACTTTCTGGGGTCATGCTGTCCTAATGTTATTGAGTAAATGCTGTTATTACTATTTACTGAAGAGTTGAGTAAGGAGTCAAACCAGCGGTCACACCATCAGTGCAGCATTAAGGCAGATATTAATTTCAGTCAAAGGTCAAACCGTAAATATTTGTATTTATTCTTTTCATTTAGTGTATCGACAAAGCAAGAGACCTCCTGGATGCTGAGCTGACGGCCATGGCTGGGGAGAGCTACAGTCGAGCCTACGGGGTAAGTGTTCCGCTGAGTCAGCCAAAATATTCCACACATGGCTTCAGTCCGCCACTGTCTTTTCATAGTGTTCATGTGCAGGTTTATGCCACGGCAACAAACTTTTATCAACGTCTCTGACCTAGCTTCTTCAGAGTTCAAAAACATAAATATTTACTGTTTCTCCATTTTTATCGTCTTTAAATGTGGAACTATCTAAGCAACTTTTCAAATCAGAAGTTGAAAAAACCAACCCAGCATACAGATGTTCATGAAAGCCGTTTGATTTGAGTTTGATTTACATTTTTCAGCAGACACATCTGAATGCTGTTAGAAAAGGAGATGACTAACTTTTTTTCTGACAGCTGCCACACAAAAAGGACCGCTGTGTTTCTGAATGCATTCACTTATAGATTATGATGAATTTATATCACACAGAGGGGGGGCTTTTGCAGCTATAACAATGCATGTGTGTGTGTTTGTTTTCCAGGCCATGGTGTCTTGCCAGATGCTGTCAGAGCTGGAGGAGGTGATCCAGTATAAGCTGGTGCCAGAGAGGAGGGACATCATCAGGGAAACATGGTGGGAGAGGCTTCAGGTAACTGCAGTGCATGATATACAGACACTCTCACTCACGTGTGCAACTACAAATGTAAAGCAGATGTTGGAAAGACTACTGTTACTAATGGGAAACATTACAAGCCAGACACCATGCATACACACACTAATACCTCTGTGAGTAGATTGTGTGTTCATGTCTACATTTTTAAAGAATTTAAGGTAAGTTTGTAAAAGTAGAATCACAAGTGTTATTTACAGGGCTTGAAGAAACTTTAGATGGTTAGTAAATATGTCAAAAATATGCTCAACATACAAAAATTCATTCATAACCTTGCAGCTATGTCAACAAAGAGAGGAGTGAATCACACATGTGTTACAAATATACGTTTTATAAGCCGATTGTTCAAAGATGTTGTTCTTTGTCGTTGTAGTTCTCTGTTATCATCTTTCTCATCATAATAGCATTTAGGTATCTCATGTTATAATGAGTCCATTTTTATAATTGCAGACCAAGAACGTCTGCAAATAACTTTCTTACAGAGTCGCTGTCTTAAATACCCATAATGCAATGCCTGTGCAAACATAGCATACATCAGAAACAGTATAAAAATATGAATGCAAAAATATGTATACACATGAATCACAAATAGAGCAAATAATAATATTAGAAATAATAAAGCGAGAGTTGTAACATACAGTATTTGATTAGACGCTGCCCTTGCTTGCCATAGCCTGCATGAAATGATCCGTGTAGGAATATTTTGTCCTGTGTAACCCCATCCAAACTCCTTCTACTTCCTGAGACTGATTATGATTACTATCATTATCATTATTAATTGTGAATAACAGTGTTGTACATGCTGTTAAATGAGCCAGCAGGCGTGTGGAAGAACCACAAATCCACAAGCAGTTAAGGAAAATTGTGCCGCCCGCCAAGTCTTTGGAATTTGAGACAAATGCCATTCGATATAAGATAATACTGTTCAAGTTCATCGTTTTGTTTAAAGGTCTCTCCGCCTTTTATGTGCATGCTGAGGGAAGAATTTAAGTCAGGCAGAAAAACTGATAAGCCATTGACCTGAGATTGCATGGCATCCAAGCCGCTCAGTTTAATGCAGCATTTCTAATGCTGCTCACTCTTTGTCTCTGTTGGCATTCCTGCCCCTCATCTCCTGCTCAGATGTTACTGACGTCTTGGAAAGTCCCAAAACCCTGCGTCATCCTTTACCTTAACCGCAGCACAGAAGATTTGTGCCTGCCCAGAGGGCTCCAGTAGGATGTTTTTCAAAATCAAATTTGCCGCATTCTAATAGGCTTTTTGAATGCCAAGCTGAGTTCAAATGCCAGTACACTTAGTGCTTCCAGAGGTCTGTCCACAACAGAAAGTCACGGTTCAGGACAAAACAAAGACAGCACGGCATGAAAAAGGACAGCTAACAATTCAAGAGTCAGAGGTTTTTTTTTAACAGCATCATAAAACAGAAGATGAAATTTGATATTTTATTCATAAAACCCTGATAAATTTACGTAGCATCACACTAGCAATCATGAGATGATTTATTAGGATTTTAACAATAAAACCAACGTTTCAGAAGTTGAGCTGCCTTCTTCAGTGTGTCATCAGGACAGAGGTTAACTGGGGTTTATAGGCGCTGCTACACAGGTGTGAACAATCAGTGCAATCACAGGAGGGGGACTAAACAAACATAGGACCTGCAGAAAAGTCACAATCAAACCAGGGGAGCAAATCATTT
Organism: Serranus cabrilla; assembly: GCA_903364295.1. Classification (NCBI taxonomy): domain Eukaryota; kingdom Metazoa; phylum Chordata; class Actinopteri; order Perciformes; family Serranidae; genus Serranus; species Serranus cabrilla. Next base: position 190,773 of record CAFUXE010000866.1, on the reverse strand, counting down.
ACAAAACAGTTCATATCATACAGAAGAGTATAAACAAAGTACACACCTCATCTTAAAAAGCACGCCTAGAAAACATCACATAACATAGATTATAATACAGTAAAATATATGGCAAAAATAACCTCATATTAATCAGGAGAAAATCTGTTGAAATAAGCAAAGGCTAAACCTGAAACACAGCCAACAATAGATATATATTTATTCATGCGGACAATGAAACTGTAGAACGAGCGCCTTGTGAAATGTGAAATGTGAAACCCATTAGCAATCACAAACATAGGCCAGTTATATATCATGGGAATATCTGATTAGATAAGCATGGGCTAAACCTGTAAAAACAGCTTTGTTTACATGTGTTCTGCAGGCAATCAAACTGTAGAGGGGCTGCCTATGAAATGAATACAATCATAAACATATTGATATGAAACTCCAATAAAGGTCTAAGATCAAAGTCAACTTTGCTGTAATAGCAAGAAAAGCATAGCATGAATGTGGATTTCATTCCCTGTCACTCTTGAATAAAGCATTTAATGCCCCAAAGTAAATCTTTAAAAAAGGCTTTACATTAGTCAGCACCAACAATCTGAGACAGTTTTTATCCAAACTATTTGCTTTGTTCCTGTTCAACTGTTACGAGCTTGACTTTTGAATGGAAAGCGTTACACACACACACTCACACACTCAAATCCCTGTGCAGTAAAATGAAGATACTCTTGATCGCCTTGACTTTTTCCGTTCATAACAGATGGAGGTTGGTTAAAGGAGGTATTTCAGATCAAGAGGGGTCTTCCTGAGCAAACAGACAGAGCCCATAATGGCACCAGAGCTGCAATGTCTGACAGCTTTCCTCTCTCTATAGTGATTTATTGGAGGCTGACCTCACACATCTGTCTGGGAGTCACTGCCCCGCTCCTTTACGCTTTCTTTCTTTCTTTCTGAACCACTCTCTCTCTCACCAAAGGATCAGGGCAAAGGTAAATGTGCCAGAGTGAGTTCTTGTCTTCACTTTTATCCCTCTGAGAACCTGTTTGAATTTCGGACTCTGAGCTGTAGGTTCCTGTCCAGAACTATTGATCTTCTTTTGTGTCTCAGCTTCCACTAATACAAATCTCAAGACATTTTTAACTATACTCTCAAAAAACTTCTAGTCCAACTTGTCTGATTCCTTTACCAATGTTTCCTTTGCTACTGTCTACGCACACTTTAAAACACTTTAGTTTAATTGGGTCGATTCAGTGTATTAACAAGATGCATCATGGTTTAATTCTGAATCGAAAATCATTAGATTTTATTAACCCTTTCTCCAGCCCCTTTGATTCTATAATGGTCAAACATGGACAAGGTGTGGCAGAAGATTTGTGTTCTTTTTCATGTATCTGTTCTTAAGAAAAGTCTCTGTTTATAATTGCAAATCATATCCTCTTCGTTGAAGAGATGAAAGCGTGTGAAAGTCGATGTTAATTAGCATAGATAGGTAAACCCCCATCAGTCAAGGCTTTGTGCTGCATGTCACCCACTCTCTCTCTCCCTTTTTTCTGTCTTTTCTTGTGCTATTCAATAAAGGCCACAAAAAGCCATAATGATAATTTACATAAAATATACATATCAGGATTAAAAGATATTATTAATGAAAAAGATATTATTCTAATTTCAATAATATAATATTAAACATCTATATAATTAAAGAAAACGTGCATAAATGTGTGAAAGTGTGCTCTTTAGTGTAAAAAGTTAGTGTGGGTTTTTAAAATAAATGCACCCCAGAGAATGGTTGATGAATGAGACCCAAAGACCACGATATTCTCACCAACAAACAAAGCCAGTGGTTTGGTATTTTAATGATACACAGTGTTTTTTTCTTAGTTTTTGGAATGTCTACCGTACATACAAAAAGCAGACCGGAAAGGAGGGGTGAAATTCAACAAAGGTTCACGACCGGATTTAAACTGGATGTTATGGTAACATTGCACATGGCCTGAAACCACCTGTTGACCATGACGCTCCCAAATATACGGCAGTTCTTTTCAATCAAGGGGCTTAAACTGGACAATTTGGCACTTCCTTGTAGCTTCTCAGCAGAATGATGTCAGTAATCTCTTGCAGTTAAACCCAGACTAAACTGTCTCCGTCATTCTAATCACTGAACACGGCTCCTGCCAGATCCTACCTGCACTCAGCCCCTCATCCCGTCATGCTAAGCCCACTTCAGAAACTGTACTATTTCATTCTAGCCTCAGCGTTCAGCAGCTCACTAAAAGGTTTGTCCAGACATTACCATTTAAGGAACACAGCAAAAAAGGTTTCAGATAAGGTCAACACTGAAGAAAGAAAACTATAAGTGAATCATCGCTTCAAACACAAAGATGGGCTGCATCATCTTTGGAGCTCATTTGAGTTTAAAAAATCAGTACATTACTGATTTGTTACTGCTAGTTGTCATGCAACCTAATTTGACCCTTCCTGATGGCAGCGTTTGTAATTCAAATCAAGTTGCATCAGAGTTCTTTTTCATGAAATGTTTATATTATTTTGTCTGGCCCCTGTAGATTTGTCTTCAATTCAAATCATACAGAAAGGATTATACAGCTCATGCTCTTTTTCCATCACAGCTGGATTACTTTTTCTGTTTTGTCTGCCCCTGCTGCACTCTGTTATATCACAAGGATGAGGTCGAGGTAGAAGTTGAGAGAATATCTAACGAAGTCTTAGACATACATGAAAACAGACTGGTGTTTGTAGGGTTTTCTGGCACGTGAACCTGCACTCACGTGTGGACATGTTTAAGACAGGGACCCTTGGTGGTAATAGTAGCCCCCCTGGGTTTCCGCTGTACCTCTCTCTCACGTGTGTTCATTCTCTTGTGTTTAACGAGCGGGTTTCTCTCTTTGAAGGGAGTAACAAAAGGATAATGCGTTTAACCGCCTGTCCCTTGTGTGTGTTTTCCTCCAGGGCTGTCAGCGTATCGTAGAGGACTGGCAGAGGATCCTGATGGTCAGATCGCTCGTCATCAGCCCCCACGAGGACATGAGGACTTGGTTGAAGTACGCCAGTCTTTGCGGCAAGAGCGGACGCCTGGTCAGTACCTTTTACACAAAACCCCTCTTCTCAGATCTGACCCCATAATTAATTACAACCCCACGACATTCAGGAGGAATAAATCAGAGTTGATGAAATCAGTCTCGTCAAATGGAAAAGGGAAGTGGAGCCCTGACGCAGTTAAGTGCAACCGTGAACTCCAGCCATGAAATTCAACTTCATTTCAACCTGTTTTAAGTTGGCGCTGATGAATGTAACGCAGCACCCTCAATCACACTGTTTAGAAACCTGAGCCTGCATATCTGCACAATTATACTGGTGCAATTTTCCATCCTTTACCTCACTGTTGTTCTAATTGATTGCAAGGGATGGCAGACAATCGGCCAATTTTTCTCCCTACACACACACACACACACACACACACACACTCAGGACTCCAGAATCGCCAACTATGATGTAAGTTAAATAAGACATGTGATTGGCCAACATTAAACATGGCAGGAAATGTCATTACAAGGGGTCGGAAAAAATGACCCCACGAAGACTTTCTGTCTCTTTTAAAATTGTCTTTATACACACAATCTTTAGCACTTACTCATGAACTGACCTATTTGCATTTTTTTTTTCATCTTTAACCTCTTCAGCTCCTCACGCTTGCAGGCATCCTTGGCTGACTTACTGTCTTTCAGAGGCTGTAGTGGGAGGCTGCTAAACGCTCTGATTTTATTATTCTGGAGGATTTTGTGGCAATTTTTTTGACCAATTCTTAAATGGTCAAAAATGGCTAAATTAAGCACCAAATCTATGTAATAAATGGTATCAACCCAAAAGTAGCTGCAATAACTTTGATTCATTTGCTCCATTCCCTCTGTTACCATCTTCGTCCCTCCAGGCACTGGCCCATAAGACCCTGGTGCTCCTTCTGGGCGTCGACCCCTCCAAGCAGCTTGATCACCCGCTGCCCACAGCCCACCCGCACGTCACCTACGCCTATATGAAGTACATGTGGAAGAGCGCCCGCAAGGTAGGAGCGAACAAACCTGTCGTGTTGAGTAAATGGTTTAGAATTAGCATGTTGTACATCTTAATTTGTTCCTTTTTTTAATGTCACATCGTACAGTAGAGTACAGATAGTACATGTTTTTAGGATAAATAGTGCTCGGCACGTGTCAGCTTTTAAAGAGCTGTTGGTTATTTCTTTATATGGAAGTTTTGGGTGCAACACAAGGCAACAGTCAGAGTTTCAGAAATGCCAGATAGGGTGGGTTTAAATTACTGGAACATTAGTGACATAGCAGCTAATTAATTTAACATTGTGAGGGAAACGGCCCGCGAGACATTAACACCAACAAACTGCATCTGTAAAATGGAAAATTGAAATTGCAACCAGCCTAGTGATTGGATCGTCATGCTTGGTTAATCATTCCCACCAGGATCTCCAGGAGGTGTTTTGTGATTATTAAAAATGACGGAGCTTGCAAAAAAAGTTCCAGGAAGAGTGTTTTTAAGTTAGTAGGTTCTTTTAAGATAGTTATAAGCTTGAAAAGCATCTAAGAAGCAAACATAAATAATAAATGCAGAGATTTATAAATAGAACCATGCCAGCATGGGATTTTTGAAGCCAATACCAAGACTGATTTTAGAAGTAAAACACGTATCAATAACAGATTTAGTGGCAGATGTGATGAACTGAAATAACAATATGAGTTTTCTGTGAGGATCGTTCACTGATTTTTGCAAAGGTCAAAACAGTACACATAAAATGTTCTACACTGTCAACTAATGTGAGAAATGATAACTGTGAAAATTAAGAAAAAAATAAAATGAATTGCTTAATAAACTTCGGTATTTCAGCCAATTGCTGACCGTGTAAATAAAGAATAAGTCAAAATAAAATGAAAAGCTAACTGAATCAATTTAAGCATCTTTGTCTGCATTCATACTTATACGCTGATACTAATAGGTACCAACATGCCTTTGATAGGCCAATATCGGTCATGCTGTCGGTGTAATATCAGTCATGCTCTACTTAGAAACATACTGTAGCTCAGTCTTGTGTCACTTCTGAAAGGTTTGAATCTTCCCTTAAAAGCCTCAGTTGATCAGTAAAACCAACTCAACTGTTACATTTAGGTTAATGTTGTTATTAATATTTTCTATCCATGGTAACAGTGGATGAAGTAAGCCCCACTTAATACAACTGTTAATACATGTTTGTTAAGAACTATTTGTTCCTTCTGAGGCTGAGCATCCAGCTCAACATCAGCCGCCAGACTTCCATCTACCAGCGGCGGTGACCTAACGTTATACCGTAGCTTTCAAAGTACATGTCCCCAGAGCAGCCTGGGACTGAAAAGCTCTGCCCTGAGCCATTTGTCTACCACGCTCACACACACACACAGTCACATACAGTATATAAACCCCCAAACACACATAAACACACCCACAGTTATTGCCAGGTGTTGAATAGTGTTTGTGGCTCCACAGTGCAGGTCTCATTAGGGGACTTAGGTAAGTGTGAGCATAAGCGTTGCTGCTGCCCGGGCCAGCTGCACTGCTCACCAGAAAAATCAGCATATTTAAAAACACACACACACACATACATGGAGCTGCAAAGAGCGCATCATCTGCTCATTCATTAATCACATGCCATGAATAGGGAGCCACTGAGGGAAAGTCATGCAGTAGTGGTCATTAATCAGGCGTAACAAGAGACTTTCAAACAGATTCTTCAATCATTTTTCAAAATAAGATTAAGATTTCCTTATTAGCCCCACAACGGGGGAAATTCAAGCTCTGCATTTAACCCATCGTTTTTTACACACCAGTGAACACATCATGCTTAGGTGTGTGCCTTGCTCAAGGGCACTACAGTCCTTGACCTTTCAGTCCTGGCGACTCTTCTGTTACAAACCGGAATCCTTATCCATGGACTACCCAACATCCCCCAAAAAAGACACAAAATGCTGACTATAGCAAACATGGCATCTGGATCTGGTCGCCTGCTCGCTGTATATCCGTGCAAGATGCGTGACATGTCGTACAGGCTGCCTCGACTTTGTTCGGATCAGTCAGCACCATGTCACAGTCGTCCAACGGTCATGCAGGTTTTTAAGTTGGCCTATTGTGCTCTTCTCAGGTTCATGCTTGTATTTCGGGTTTACATGCAATACACTGTTTTAAGACGCTCTCCTGAAAAAGCCCCAGTCAGCAGGAATGCCCTGAGGAATGACTGAAACGGAGTATACTGTAGCGGCAGTGTTTACCATGAAAAGCTTCTGAAGCAAGAACTACAATCTAACATGTTAATGTGGTTTGTAATTGAGGGGAAATTAGTGTAGCCAGAGGATTTGATGATGCTTATACAAATATGAGGGAGTAAAAATATTATATTGATATGATATAGTGTACCGTTACGCTCCTGTCCATGTTGAAATGTGTGGGCAGAATGGGCCAAGTGGTGGCCAGCTGGATGTGTGTGTAATGTAAACAGTGCAGTCACGTGCCGGGAGCAGATGGCAATATATAGAAACCCAGCATGACCTGACGTCTGAGAGTAAAAAAGACTGATGGAAGCAGCATAAAATTGAGGTTTTTGCTCACATGGATTACTTTTACATATGTTTATCACATTATTTGAAATTTCTCCAATGTTTTGACATGAACATCCAACATAGTTACATAATGTATATATAACAGAAGATTAGAAAAAACTCAATAGGTCCCTTGTAAGTAATAAAAAATAGAGTGTAACCATGAGAGCGAAGGATTTTTCCCAAGTGATCCACAGGGAGTCCAGCATAATATTGATATGAACAGAACAGAATGAGCATCGTTGTTGGGCCGTCCTGAGGTAGACTGGACAGTCTGTTCCCTGTTTATCACTCATCACACGAGTGTATTTCCTTCAAAGTGATTTCTCTGCGACAGTCTGTACCTGCTGTTGGTATTTGTTTTTGTGTCTCTCCAGATTGATGCCTTCCAGCACATGCAGCACTTTGTGCAAGGGATGCAGCAGCAAGCCCAGCACGCCATCGCAGCCGAGGACCAACAGCACAAGCAGGAGCTCCACAAACTGATGGCCAGGTATGCCCTTTAGCACATCATTAGCAGCTCACCACCTAAAAAAGCTTATTTTTTCACAGTCGAAAAAGTACAAACATCAATGATAACATGAATGATGGTGGAATCCCATTTAGCTGCTTCAGCTTCAGGTTCCTGCTGTGGTGCATAATGAATCACTGTCACCTTTTAATGACTTACTGGGCATTTGATAGAGGGATCTTTAAATGCTTTTCTTACTATGACAAGTCAAATGTCTGCTGTGATATGGTGGTTATCAAGTGTCTACATGCCCTTTAAGACATTTTCAGTTTTAAAACTGGTCAATACCTGCTGCTTTCATCTGCTAACCTCACATAGAAATGAATGAGAGGAAGGTGATATTACAATGGAAGAAACCGTTTAAGGACAGGAGGAGGGGAGCAAAAACAAAACTATGTTTATATATAAAGTCTTCTCATTTCAGTACATGTAACTATTAACCCATTTAGAGCTGATGCAGTGTTTGCGTGTATGTACCTTTAAAAGCAGGTACGACATCTTTGTGTTTTGGATTATCTGGTTGTATTTAAGACATAGAGATATAGTACTCAATATATGTCACTTTTCTCTTGCTGTGCCCCACAGTGTAATGCATTTTCATAATATTTTTGTTATTATTGATATCTTAAAGAATATCACTGCACTTTAGGACAAAGGCAGTGATTGTCAGTGAAAGCCAAGGGTATAAGCTTTAAAATGGTTTTCGTTTCATATTTCTTTTTGCTACAGGGGCTGAGAAATGAATTATTTCTGAAACAACATTCTGTACAGTTTTTCAGAAAACCCTAAGGTTTTTGGAGGTGCTTTTGAAAACAATAATTAGGTTTTAGAAGGTGTTTCTCTGGGTGGACTTCGGTCTTAATGGGCTAACCAAGTTAAGAATAAATCGGCTTTTACCAGAAGTACTGAGAGATAAAAAACACTGAGTGCTTTGAGGAAAACTCCCATTTTATCTGTTGAGATGGAAGACTGACTCTGTGGCCTTTGTTTCTTGGTGCATATCACCAGTGACGCCGCTGATGGAAAGTCCAATTCACCTGAAGTAACGCCATGTGTCATTATACATTTAGATGTGGTTCAATAGTATTAAATCAGTGCCAGCCAGTCCAGCACAATGGATAAAACACAAAGCAACATGCTGAAGTAAGGAAAAAGTAAGCTCATGTATTTTCTGCCCTCGTGCTGTAAACACACACAGGGTCGTGTACAGTGCGTTCTGCTTCTTTTCCATGAGCATGACCCAATCTGGCATGGCACCTTTTTACTAGTCCACTGGCGTCCTGCGCTCTTTTTCAAAGCTTGGCTGTATCCTCTGAATGTCTCACCTCAGACTTCTCAATAAAAAGATCCATTTTGGCAGGTTGTTCCACACAGCTACTTATCACAGAGCAAACACGACACAGCTTGGTATCACAGACCAGGTGTGGCTCCTCCACAGCGCTGGTGGTTTGCAGCTACACTTCTCCTACGGGGTGTTGTGATCTTTGGCTCACAGCCCTGGTGCAGCCTTGGCCCGCTTCCTCCATCGTCAGCTCATCTCACTGTGGGATAAGATGCAGTTTGGAGTCAGTTTCAAGCAGTTGTCAACACAACACCAGATTTTTTTAAAAACTTGACATCCGAAAAAGTATCGTGTTGTTTAGACTGATTTAAAGGGGATTAGATAATGGAAAGTTTTCACAAAAATAGCAGGGAACGACTTCAAAGTCTTCAAGAAGTTGCTTGCATGCTTTTGTGTGCTCATGGAAATATCTTAAGGAGGATATCTGAAGCTGTCTCATTTACTGTAGGTTTGAATATTAGCTGCCTGCCAGTGCAGAAGAGAGAATGAATCCACATGAACACATGTATTTTTGAAAAATGGCTTTTTCATTCGTCCGTTCTCAAAAAAAATCCTGTCCACACAAGCACTTAGTCCACCTCCACCTTAATAAATATGCAAACACATGCCAACAAAAGCATGCCAAACCAGCAGGCAGCGATATAAGCCTAACTACCCTAAAGCCATGTTAGCAAATCACACAAAGAATATGGTGTTGGCCAAACAGGCAGCCTGAAAAAACACTACAGAAAGTTGAACAGTCCTGATCTCTACAGCTAATCCCCCCCTTCATGCCTGTGAGGCATTTAATTTGTATTAAGGCTTAAAGTTGTATAATTAAGGGCATGGCCTCTTTGTGTGACAGACGGGTTCCCTCACAGGTGGCTGCATTCAGCCCACCACAGCTCAGCCTCACTCCGTCTCTTCGCCCCTGTTCTGGATTACCTAAAAGTTAGGAGGAGTGAGCCACTGCCAAGATTGCAATGGCTGAAGCCACAGGAGGCGCACACTTTGAGCTTTATGTTGGCTCACCCATGCGTGACGTCACAGAGACTGCATCCATACTTTATACAGTCTATGGCAGCAAGTGGCCAAAAGTGCCTGAACAGTCTGGTGCTAACATTATTCATAAAACATCTACGGCTGCAGCGTCGGATGCCAAGGCCTAACAAGGCAGCTGCTTCTGTTCCTCAATATAGCGAGAGTAGCTGTACATTATGTGTAAATAAGTCCTTTCAGCAGGGCTAGAACCGGCACTGTTTTGGGCACAAAAATGCTCTCTCATTTGTCAGGCTTAAAGAAAGGAAATAACAGCATGCACTCTTACATTTCAAGCACAAAACGCTGTCAACACACCAACCCTGAAAACAGAGTTTTCTGAAAATCTACACCCTGGAAGGACTTTTCCAAAAGCATGCTTTACAGTGAGCTAGAATACAGTTTGTATGTGGACGAAATGCCCAAAACACATCCACATATACACCTGCATTGTGTATCATGTTGGTCAAACAACTCAAAACAAGCACGAGGCACCCTGGGAGCAGACAGCTATAATCCTATGTACAGTAAATCATACAGTAGTCTCATCTGGCTTTGTGCACAAACACCCACCAGTCCTGTGCACCCTCCCATCTCATAAATCATACATGACACAAGCGTGACAACAGACAGAAGGGGCTTTTTTAAAATCTTTTGCATCTTGCAGTCAGTGACTCTATCCGTCTGAGGAATGTATGTTGGGGAAAATACCTGTATAATGTTAGTCAGGACGGGCCAGACGTGCTGACACACTTTCATGAATACAGGTCGGCCGTGTGGTATGGAGCACACCTGGACATGGATGCCTCCACTCTCTCCCAAAAGAATCCAGTGAGATTTCACTGCTCTGTTTTTTTTCTTTTAGATCAATAACACTGGCGTCTCCTTTCTAAATAAACATGTTGTTCCACCGTCCCCAAACACACCCTACCTTCCACCTGATTGTTTCCCAAAACATCGACCTGTTAACAGTTTACAGAAACAGTTCAGCATAGACGCGCTGAACCCAAACTGTACGTTTGCATGGAAAAGCACTCAGAAGAAATTACGTAATCCTGAAAGAAAATTTATTGGAGGTGCTCTGCTGCTGGATGGGTTGTCCTGGCCCCGCTAAACTCAACTAGTTTGACTATGTGCCTGTTAGCATCTGTGTTTGTGAGTATTATGGATGGACTTAAGTTCTCCTCAGGGATGACACAGAGCTCAATGTCGGGTTAAATTAAAGAAAATGTGTATTGGATAATTGAAAGTCTCCGGATGTGATCCCAGAATCCTTCAGCAGATAAGTGCTGCCTTCAGTTGTGATACTTTTGATAAATGCCTGCAGGATATCCAAGCCATGTACCATCATCTCACTCCTTTTTCATGGATTGCCCTTGGGATGTACTGAATGTCTCTACCAACTCTCTTTAAGCAATAACAACATAAGTGTGGTTATAGACTCGTGGTGATATGTGCCTTCATTTGTTGCCATGTTGTCATGTGGTTATTGAATTAGTTGCTCCTGCAAAGCTGCTATTAACACCATTCCCCTCTGACCTCTGAAACTTTAATGGTTTCAAAATAGTTCTGATGTTTTTTTCCTGTCGAATGCAAGCGGCAACCTCACAACCTGAAAAGTGAAGCCAGTGCTGAAGTGCCTGAATCCTGTATTCTTTCTAATGCTCAGCAGGGGGCGACGCCACTGGCTGTAAAAAGAAGCCAAAATGTATAGAAGTCATTAAAAAAAATGAGCCTTCTTTTCACTCGATTCATTACCTGAGTAAACATCTTCCCAATGAATGTATGGTCTCCATTGCCATACATTCTTCTTTAATACAGTATGATGTCCTTATGGTCACATTTAGAGCATAGATGCATTAGTGCTACTTTGTGATTCACAAGCCACTGTAATGTCAGTAATATTATGATGGGAAGAAAATCAGGCATTTAAATGATAATCTCAGCTGAAATGAGTCTGTTCTCCCTTTTCTCCCCTTCCTTTATGCAGATGTTTCCTGAAGCTGGGGGAGTGGCAGCTCAGTCTGCAGGGCATCAACGAGAGCACCATCCCCAAAGTTCTGCAGTATTACAGCCATTCCACCGAGCATGACCGCAACTGGTACAAGGTCAGTCCTTTTAACTCTAACCTTTCACTTCTGACTCTGTGGCCGCAGTAAAATCCCAGCTGTGTCGGCAGGAGTTCGCCCCGACGCTGATGTGTCACCAGGAAAACCTCAGAACCCACTTTATTGCCCTTTAACAAACCTTATTTGTTTAGTTTGTGTCTGGGCACAGCTCATTTAGTTTGATCATCAGATTGTTATGCTTGTGGTGTCTTCTGATGCAACAAAAAATGAGGTGATGAAAGAGTTGGGAACATCTGTGCCTTTTCTTGTCTCTGACTGTGCTGCAGGCTACAAAGATGTCACTAAACACACGTACCACTCTCACTATCCATCCTCACCAACCACAATTCATATGTTCAAAATAATTACAGCCCCCTGGGAGATATCTGTTCCTACGTTAACTGGAAAATTACATCATGAACAAACACGCAAGTCACTTCCACTTACCACTTCTTAGAAATCCAGTTTCACGCAGTTTGCACCGTCTCCCTACAGGCCTGGCATGCCTGGGCGGTGATGAACTTTGAGGCGGTGCTGCACTACAAACACCAAAACCAAGGACGTGACGAGAAGAAGAAGCTGCGGCACGCTAGTGGAGCCAGTGCCAACAGTGAAGCCAGCAACAGCGACAGCGAGGTGGACAGCACCGACCACAGTCCTGTGCCCTCACCAGGCCAGAAAAAGGTCAATGAGGTGAGAGTCACAGAGAGTTAACACCCTTCCAAAATGTTTTTTCAGGGTTCTCCTCTTCTGCTAGTATTCCCAGTCCAACCAAGGTAGAAAAAGCTACCCAGAAAGCAACATTTTAAAGCTATGACAGTATCCTTGCAAAATTGTATTTCAAACCTATATTACTGTCTAGACTTTTCCATCCCCAAGTATAACGCCTGGAAACACCTGGAAACTGTTCAAAATGACCAGATATCCTGGATATAACCTGGGGATGTCAGGGTTAGTTAGTTTAATTGTATTTCAGCCCCTATTGTTCAAGTGAAAAGAATGTATCTTTTGATTTAAATTAACTTCAGGACATATTCTAATGTCAGCTATCTTAACCCCAAAACCTGCCAGTGCAGCCTTTAAAAAATGCACTTTTATTAGGCAGAACTGCAAAAACTGTCCAACTTTCTGACAGTTCTTGAACAGATTATTTGTGGCAAATGAAAAAGTAACCAAATTGAAGCTTAAAATTGTGGTGTTTCATAATAATCTTTATCCTACGTGTTCAATTTGCCAAAAATCCACCATTAACAATAACCATATAGTGTAAAATCATTAAATTCTGCGCTCTTTAGCGCTACTGTGAAGCCATGATTGATTTCAGTCATGTGACAAATCTTCACTGAATATTGTGTAAGAACGGCAGACTGTTTATAAAGAGAGCAGAGGACAAGAGAGGTTGTAAAAATGTAAATAGCTATAGCATGTGGACCCCCCCCCTCTGTCTCTTGTGGACACTTGGAAAAATATTATAAATATTCTTTCCCTTTTAAACCAACGTCTTTCAAAAATGAATGGTCAAATAAAATGACAGTGTTTCTTTTTTATGTTATACTGCATAAGACTCCCTACTTAAAGCCATGATTGTGCTGTTTCCATAAAAGTGCTGGGCCTGTACTGTGTACTGCTTAAGTGAGTAAAATGTGACAGGAGAAAAAAAACAGTGAAACTGCTCTGGGTTCAGACGCTTAAGTCCAGCCATCTCAACTTTTAACACAAGACTGGATGTACGTGTACCACAGATAGAAGTGTCTTTTTATTGTACAGCGAGCAGTGATGGGTGTAGCTGTCGCCTGTAGTGAATCATCAGGAACCCTGCATCATTAGAAAAAATGGAAAATAAATCTGGGGTCAAATGTGTCAGTATGATGTCTACTAGTAAATTATATGACGTTTGTCAGCATTTGTTGTTTTGTATTGTGAAGACAAAATTGTGGAAAATGTCCTGGAACCTTCCTGGAAAATTATGAAAATGATGAACCCTGACAGTCATTACCGTCAGAACAGTATGTTCCCCCCAAAATAGCTTCTTTTTTTTTTTTTCTCCTTGAAAAAGCCTCTGTGGTGTGGTGTGCCTCCACAGGACCTCTCGAAGACGTTACTCCTGTACACAGTTCCTGCTGTTCAAGGCTTCTTCCGCTCCATTTCCCTGTCCAGAGGCAACAACCTGCAGGATACACTCAGGTGAGTTAGACGGCTGTAACACACACAGGGCAAGTAGTCCAAGCAACAAAAAATGGGAAAAAAAAGCAGCCATATTCATGGACACCCATGGTTAGTGGGGACAGGAGGACCTCTAGTGGTTGACTGAGTGTCTTTAATATTTACATTCAGATTTAATTTTTGTTTTAATGTTTGTACTCTTTAGGGTTCTGACGCTGTGGTTTGACTACGGTCACTGGCCTGAAGTGAATGAAGCCCTGGTGGAGGGTATCAAGACCATTCAGATTGACACCTGGCTTCAGGTAAAACACAGACACACACACACACACACACACACAGGCCCAGAGATAGTACTGTGTGGAGTGGTTTTCTGGTAAAAATGAGGGTTTGGACAGGGGAAAGTATGTTTATTTAAGTTTTCATTCCATTACCTCTCTACCTGTGCAGGTGATCCCTCAGCTCATAGCTCGAATCGACACCCCTCGAGCGCTGGTGGGTCGCCTCATCCACCAGCTGCTAACGGACATCGGACGGTATCATCCCCAAGTAAGTTTTACAACAGAACCAAGGAGACATTTCCTGTTTTAACCTAAAGCAGCACTGTCAGTAATCGTTGTTCACCTCCAGGCCCTGATCTACCCGCTGACTGTGGCCTCCAAGTCGACCACCACGGCCCGCCACAACGCTGCCAACAAGATCCTGAAGAACATGTGTGAACACTGCAACACTCTGGTTCAGCAGGCCATCATGGTACAGAGATCTTTACTTCATAAAAGCATCTCCATCCTTTACTTTAAAAAAAGATCTAGGTGTTTTTTCTTTTGAGGTTAAACAGGATTTTTTGTTTGTCTGTGTCCCAGCAAAATGTCAGTTGCTTACTAAACAACACTGATGAAAATTATTAGAATGAGAGCTCCCTCTTTGTCTCTTTGGTCCCTTAAAAAGAAAGTTGTGGCATTAAAAATGTGCATTACACACAGCTCACTTTTTGTCTTGTTTTATAAATCCATCTCACTGCTGTAAAGGTAATATGTAACTATATATAGTTTACCAAAATGTTGAACATATATGCTTCAGAGTTTTCAGTAGGTTGTGGCAGTGCAGCAGCATGTTTGATGTCATCAGTTTATTCCTGTTTATTTTTGGATGTTATATTTATTAATGTTTAGTGGTTTTCAGAAGGTTGTGGAAGTAAACTTTATATAATCATTATATTATACAACATATAACATTTTTTTCATTTAATTGTTGTACATTTATTGTTTATTTGTTTTTCAGTTGAATTACATCTAAAGCAAAAAAAAAAAAACCCTGCTGTTAAACGACAAGGTTTTAAGTTCAATAAAATGTTTGAGATTTCCAAAGTCAAAAAGTAATCATGATATCAGTAATACCTAAATTATTGTGATTATGATTTTTGACATAATCTATTAGACCTACTGTTATTTGTAGTCTGAAAAGCAGGTATTTGTGCTTGGTAAGTTCCTGTTCATAGTAATCTAAGCTCCTCAAAGACCAGATACCTGACGTTTTGAGGAGCTGTATCAGAGAACAGTCTGACCTTTTCATGTTTTTCTTCACCCAGGTGAGTGAGGAGCTTATCCGAGTGGCCATCTTGTGGCACGAGATGTGGCACGAGGGCCTTGAAGAGGCGTCACGTCTTTACTTTGGTGAGCGCAACGTAAAGGGCATGTTCGCTGTGCTGGAGCCTCTACATGCCATGATGGAGAGGGGACCACAGACCCTCAAAGAGACCTCTTTTAACCAGGTGCGTGCCAGCTGAGACTGGGGTTGAATTAAGAGTTTGGCTTCGTCTAAAATCACAAACCAAAGCCTTTGCATGTGTCGTGTCCAACATAGATTAAAAGTTGCACGAAAGTCTCATTGTGTACAGAAATAACACCACAAATGAAGCTGTGGGTTTTTTTTAATCTCCTGTTGTTGACATTCAGTGGAAACTTAAGTACAAATTAACGAAAGGAACATTTACTTTCTCATTCTGTTCCTAAATTTAGAGAGATGTGAAAAAATAAACTGTTTGTGTTCTGCTGTGCATGTTTTTGACTTTGATGAGTCGTAGAGATTTGTTTACACTTATACGTCAGTCTTTTGTTTGGATTTGTTTAAAAAAAGAAGAAGCCTAATTAACACACTATAAATCCAAACTGTAAAACAATGGGTGAATATTTGTATTAAATATATATATATAGTTAATCACCCCAAATGAAGTGTGAGTTTGTACACAGGGCTATTTCCTTCACAGCCATAAGTCACAGCAGTGACCCCGGCTCTCTGCACAGGCAGTGTGACATGTTTCCATTCAGGCTGCCTTTGCAGATGTGCGCCGTTAAAAACAAAATAGTTACTAAAATCCCAGATTAATCGAGTTGGAACAGTAATTTTTAATGCCTTGACATTCAGTTTTATAGTCCTGCTTTGGCAAAGCGTTTGCATTTAATTGAATGAGTCATTGTACAGGGACAGAGCGTGATTGTCTCACTTCATGCTGCAGGCTTACGGCAGGGACCTGATGGAGGCTCAGGACTGGTGCAGGAAGTACATGCGCTCTGGAAACGTGAAAGACCTGACCCAGGCCTGGGACCTCTACTACCACGTATTCAGACGCATCTCCAAACAGCTGCCACAGGTGAGAGAAACTATGCATTCAACCTATCGTAATGTTGTTTCTTATTAAAAAATTTGAGCTGACATCCTGCCAGTTCTGCATTCCTGGGCTCATTCCAATCTCTGATCAGATGTGATGAGATTTATTTAGCCTTTTATGTGCTGACTGGTTCTTTGATGTCATCACAGGTAAATGCATGCGTACTGTCTCTTCATGTCATGTAAAGTGCTATATATTGGAAGATACTGATTGGGAAACAAGGGACTCGTTTCACCCCCCCTCTGGCAGGAGTCATTAAATAAGATGCCAAAGATGATGATAGGAGTCACAGAGGAACCACAGAGCATTATGGGATAGCATCGCTCCTTTGAAATGGATAGTTTGGGATTTTGGAGGTTGTATGGAAGACTTGCCAGTAGTGCAGTGGATGCAAAGCTGTTAGTCACCTATTCTACCATAAAACATTCATATCAGAAACCAACTTCACCTGGCACTGTTTTGTTTCATGATTTTTATATTAATATACCTCGGGTCAAATGATAAAATATATCGATATTATCTGTATATCGATTATATCCCCTATTATATCAATATATTTCGGAATTATATGAATCGATATATATATATATATATCGATTCAATGATCAACAAAACAATTCCATCTCTGCAAAGTGAGAATTTCCATACCATAAGATACGCCTTTGTTTTGAAATTCCTCTATAATATTCTTGTCATGACAGGAATAGATAGTAACATTGACAAAAAAATGTGTTTGCTTTTTGTGAGTGTAAATGTAACTGATTGTGTGAAATGGGCGTATGAAAAAATTTCCTATCAATGTAAGTTGAGCTGAATTGAATCTAATCAAAATTGTCAGCAAATATCGCATCATTGTCCAAAGAATCGATATAATATCATATCGTAACAAAACTTGTGATTTACGCCCCCTACTGTCAGTTCGATACGCCATAAATAAACCTTATTTACACTTCAAGAGGAAGGATAAAGTGGAACTGCTAGATGTCATTCCTTGCTGCAATCATTGCATCGTTGAAGACTGACATTGAAAAACAGCTCTTTCAGGAGCTCTCACTTTACATAGCAAATAGCAATACCATTTGACATTGTGGCACGGCCCTGCTGTGAGGGATGCCCCCTGCTGTGGCATTACAGTAAGTAGCATGAAATACACAGCGACGTAATAACATGGTGAGAGCATTTTATTTCCCCTCTTGGCATTAACATAGAAATAAACCCTCTCCAGGATGCATCCAAACAGCAGATCGAGAGCAGGTTGAGGCTGTGATGAAGTAACCCTCCATTAGCATTCAGACTTTAAACTGTAGAAGCATTTAAATGGATTTGATGCAGTTTAAATCACTGATGGCTGAATGCAGACAAGCAGAGAAAGTGAAGTGTTCCAGAGTGATTTATTAAAGGTTGTGTATAAACAACTTTTTGCACAGAAGACCTGAACTTGGAAACGAGCCAACGTCTGCCACACTCTGCATATTGGTTAAAGAAGTGTTGGCAGGAGCTGCAGGGTTTTTTTTGTGGGTTTTTTTACACAACAAACTTACAAACTAACCGTCTCTTCCTGTGCTACATCCCAACCTCATCAACGTTCCATGCAGCTGACCTCCCTGGAGCTGCAGTATGTGTCTCCGAAGCTGCTGATGTGCCGGGACCTGGAGCTGGCTGTACCAGGCACTTATGACCCCAACCAGCCTATCATCCGCATCCAGTCCATCGCCCCCTCCCTGCAGGTCATCACCTCCAAGCAGCGCCCACGCAAACTCACCATCATGGGTAAGATTAGGAGAAAATTGCACAGGCCTTGTGGCTCTGAACTCATTATGTTAGGAAAATAGATTAAAGAATATCTGTAGTCAAGAGTCTTATGCTTTCAGCAGGCGCATTAGAGAAAAATTCAATATTAATAGAATCTTTACCCGAACAACAAACAGCTCCAAGGCCACTATTTATTTTGAATTCATCAGTCATGGCACAGTTCTGCGTGTGGATAAGACACCGGAATAAAAATCGTCTTTACAAACAGAAGCGAGAGGAAACCTGTGATTAACTTAATACCAAGATGAATCCCAATCACAACAAAAAGACGATCAAAATCTCAGCAGCCACGGCGAGCATGGCATGAGTTCTCTCATTTCCTATCCTGGTAGAAATGATGCACGCAGGTCAGACTGCTTTGTCAGGAATCCTCCCAACACCATCCACTGGCATTAATTTGAATAGAGAACTAAATAATTCTGACATTTTATCCCCTGCTCTGCTTTGGAGTATGAAATACAACACTGAAGTGCTTCTAAAAAGGCACAGCACTATAAAGTCACCTTGTCTTGAAGCCAAATCCTCAGATTATCAATCACAAACGCTTCGCTCTACTTCACTCCTCTCCACTGCACAATGTGATACCTTGTTCTGATGTATCCCATCAGTGTTACACAACATACTCTGTAAAAGATGATAGCCAATAAATCAACTGACCTCTGGAGCAAGACTTCAGATTAAGACCTGTCACCCACTACAGGCCGCTTAGATTTACTGTCAGCGCTCGGTCCCCCTAGTGACACACAATACATTGCTTACTGGGATTGTCATTAGGAGGATAATACGGGGACTCTGTCTAACTCGTGCCACTGGAAGTATCAGTTAACTCCATTAAAGGTATGATGATAATTACAGTGTTGGTGAAATCATTGTGATGTGGTCTGCTGAGAATACTGAGGACAGTATAAGATAGTGGAACAATTAAATAAGTGACTTCATCCGTACTTTAGATAACGTAAATACATTTTCGTCACTGTCATGTTGAAAACTGCACGTCTTAAGAGGGTTGAGTTGACATCATGGTTCATCCGGTGCATTGATACATATTTTCCACCACACGTGCCTTGGCCGCAGTCACCAGAACGTCATGTGAACTTCACAAGGTGCTTTCAGTGTGTAGTTGTGTTAGTTCCCATACAAATCACTGTGGGCGTCTTTTCCATGGCAGTTATTTTACCACAGCCCCTCATATCTGTCATTTCGAAGTGCCATTCCAAAACCGAGGGTGACCATTAAGTGAGGGATTATTGGGACCAAGCTTAGTCTAGGAGTGATGGGGTTCATGTGAAATCAATTATTGCCTGCTCAGACTCGGTACACATTGCTTCAGGCGAAGGTAATGGAGATGCAGCTGCAGAGCAGCCGGGGAGCACCCTGGAGAAAACAGCCAGCGCCGCCAAATCCAACCATGCAACTATTGTTATGTAACGCCGTAAGCTTTTAAAAGAGCAGTGTGTTAATGTTGTGTTTTGTGGCGCCCTCTGCAGGGAGCAATGGCCACGAGTTCATGTTCCTGTTGAAGGGCCATGAGGACCTGAGGCAGGACGAGAGAGTCATGCAGCTGTTTGGTCTGGTCAACACACTGCTGGCTAACGACCCTGCGTCCTTGCGCAAGAACCTCAGGTAAACACACCGTCATGTTCACCCACACAAGAGCACCACACACACACACTCTGAGGTACAGTACGTTTCACACGTGTCGATCACGTAGCCAGATATTTTTTTAACGATGAAAACCTCTGAAACACGTCATTCATTTTGCCAGACCAGGACGATCTACAGTAACTTATAAATTCACACTCCTGTCCAGTTGGTGGCTTGGGCATATGAATTAGCTGTGTCTAGTCTAGTCTTTATTCTCAATGCATGACCTTTGTGTCTAGCTGGATTTAGCCATCACATTGGTAGGCTATGTGCGTTTGTTCATACATTAGCTAGTTGCCTACGATTCTAACTTTTTTCTTTAATCATATACAGACAGAAGGTATTTAAGTCCTGCCACCATAGCGGAAAACCATTAGTTTTGCATTAAGGTGCCTCCTTATCCATTCCGTCTGATTGCAAACAGCAGAAAATGTGTTAAAAGCTGCTGTGTGCTGGGATTCAATGCCAACAGGGTATAGAGCCCACAACTCAACTAAGTTTTTAAATCTGACGAATCAAAAGGAATCTTTCAGATAATAAAAATGGACACAGGCAAATACAGATGTGAGGCATCAGCATCAGGAATGGGAAAACTGCATCCTGACACTCACTATGAAGATAACATTGCACACTATGTGCAGCAAGAATTTTGTCACAATGTCATTTATCCAAATGTCAGTTTTAGGCTAACTTTTTTTCTTATTTCTTTAACTTTATATTATATAGTAAAGTTAAAGAACTTATACTCATTATACAACTTGTATTGTAGTGGAATATGGATAATTCAGAAAGCTATCACAAAGCTAACAGTGTGGTTAACACATAGCTAACATTAGCGTGTTAACATAGCTACCATTAGCTTCTTAACACATAGCTAACATTAGCTTCTTAACACATAGCTAACATTAGCTTGTTAACACATAGTTAACATTAGCTTGCTAACAACAAGTTTCTTTAAAAAGCCAGATTATTTATTTCCATCAGTATTGATAAATCCTCTACAGCATCAATTATTTTTTTCTGTTAATTCTGTTGAGACAAAGTGGTGTTGGCATTAAAAGTGTCTCGGTTCATCTATTCTCTCCATGCCCTTATAAATGCATAATCTATGAGCTTGTTCTGTATGTTAACCATTGTATTAAATATGTTATTATCAATTAAAAAATGAAAATACAGGCTAAAACAACCTCTGGTACACATTTTTATACTCTCACAACTTTGGACTTAAAAAAATATATTGAGACCATGACAATAAGATATGCTTTTGTTTGTGTTTTGGCTGTGTGATGCATTCATCAGCATTCAGCGCTACGCAGTCATCCCCCTGTCCACCAACTCGGGCCTGATTGGTTGGGTGCCCCACTGTGACACCCTGCATGCCCTCATCAGAGACTACAGAGAGAAGAAAAAGATTTTGCTCAACATTGAACATCGCATCATGCTCAGGGTGAGAAACGACTAACATCCATTAGGTTTTTGCTTTGTGCATTTTGACGTGTTTGTTTGCATTATCAGAGTTAGTTTTCTCTATTTTAGTTTCACTTCAAAACTGTACAATAACAGCTCATTTCTGGGGTGGATTTCAATTATGTTACTTAACACATCTATGTCTAAATGAACTTATGGCTTCACACTTGTTCGTGCCAAGGCGTCTCATTCATTAAATGTTTGTAAAGGTGTTATTTTAATTTAAATAGATTCAATAAAAACTGCTTCCAGTGATGTAAATAATGAATACCAAGGCCAGACATTCACTGGTTCTTAATTGTCAAGAATGAACTGAATATTTCTGCATCAGAAATGCTCAGTAAGGCATGGACATGGACATATGGGAGCAGACACAGAGCAGGTTAAGACCCTGACATTCACTGTGCAACAAGCTAACGCAGAGTGGTTTGATTGAAAATGTGTACACTGAAGAAGACACATCAAGGCTACAGGCTCAAGTTCAAGTGTCACTGGTTCAAAGTAGGATGATGGCAACATGTGCAATTGTGAAAAGATTTACTGGTCATGAGGAGGAAAACAATAGCATGTGAGACTGTTAGAAGACAAGCAGGAAGTGTCACTTTCAGCCCCTCTGTCAGTCAGTCAGCTCTCTCATCACAGAATGAAATCAGTCATTAACTGAAAATAAAAAACAACCCCTTTGTTTTGGCATATTTTTAAAGAAACCTGCTGAAAAGCTAGTTTCATCAATAAATGTGGAAATGGAAGCAGAAGGAGTCCTGTGGAGTTTGCACATGCAGGGTCTAAATTCACCAAACCTTTAATGGATCTCACCCTGTGCACACATTTGCTTCTGCTGGCATGTTTTGAATGAAACTTTTATTTTCAATTTACTAATAGTGTTATTAATGATGTGTGACATTCGGTTTAAGCTTTCTAAATGGCAAGATATTAAGTTGGCCAGTCAATCAGTCAGGCCATTAATCAGTTTAAGAATAAACATGAAGAAGATGGGAGAGAGGACAAAGATAGATTGTAGTCTTTTGTTATTTTTTTTAAAACCCAGAAATGTTACAGTTCATTAAATATAAAGTTTTATTTTGGTTATTTTCAGTTCTGTTTAGAGTTCTGCTGTTATGTACAGACATAATGTGATAAAAAAAAAAGTCATTCAGACATTTATACTAAAAACAATTTACACCCTCGCTATAATGGAGCCTGCTTACTCCCACTTTCTAATTCCCTAGCACAAGAAACCAGAGTTGGGCGATATGTTAATATTTTCTAACCTGCCATTTTCAGCACAGCAAGCAGTGATAGTTGATACCTATTCATGCCGACTGATCTTTGAGGCCGATGCAGATACTGATTTGAGAGGAAGAAAATTCATCAATAACTGATATCGTGGCTGATATAGTATAGATTTTTTTTTTTACCAGAATGAAAATGGAAAATTTTTTTATGTGGATTATGATCCAATTTATTTTTTACCACTCTGCAAATGTACCCAGAGAGCTACTTTCTCATACATATTATTACAATTATACATTATACAAACAATGTATTACATTGTCAGACAATTCTATGAATGATCACCATGAAAATAGAAAATAAATAGGAATAAAATAATAAAATAGCTTAATAAGCCTTGCTTCTGCTAGCTAACACCATTTTGAAATCCCAGCATGCAACACTTCCTGCATTATATATTGTATAAAATCACAGTTCTCATAATGGCACATATTGGACGGCATAAACACTGATACTGATGATATCTGTCAACCGATATATCTGTCAGGCTCTTGTTGCCAAAAGGTAGATTTCCATGTCTTTTTATTATAAAGCACAATATACATACATTATTCTGCTGTTAGTGCTGTCTGCTGGTTTAATGCTAATGCACCATAAAGTTGTAGTTTTAAAGGTTAGAGAGCCTTGAATTGAACTTGCTGCTTGGTATTTGTGTTCACATTCAAAGTGTGCTTTAGTAATTGGCTCTGTGTATTGCAGATGGCCCCAGACTACGACCACCTGACGCTGATGGAGAAGGTGGAGGTGTTTGAACACGCTGTCAACAACACGGCCGGAGATGACCTCGCCAAGCTCTTGTGGCTGAAGAGTCCCAGCTCTGAGGTGAGACACTCAGCACAGCAGAGGAGGACTGAGCGCACTTGATCTCTTCAGAATCTGTCCTCACACTTCAGTGGTTCGGGGGTGAAATGTCAGGAGTGCTCAGTTATAGAAAAGATAACGCACAGATCTATAAATGAACATTTTTCAGAAGATTTTGGAAAGGATTTCATTTGATGCAGAGGAGAATCCTTTCTCATACTGACTCATTATTGAGGTAAATACAGTAATATTTAGATAAAACTGTTGCTTTCCCTGAAGAGTCTGTTTTCTGGGTTGTGTGTCCTACTTTCAAACCACTGACTTAGCAGGACTTAACAAACAGACCTTCAAACTGAATCCATTTTTAGGAGCATTAGTACTTAGTGTTCCTGATGTTCTGCATGTTCAAGTGTTGGTAAGGTGTATAAACTGGGCTGCCTGAGATTTCTGTGCCATTTTCCACACTGTTCTGCTCTGATGTTGTTCATGTTTCCTCCAGGTGTGGTTCGACAGGAGGACCAATTACACCCGCTCCCTGGCTGTGATGTCCATGGTGGGTTACATCCTCGGACTGGGTGACAGGTGAGCTTTTATCCAAATGATGGAGTTTGGCATAATTTTAAACACATTGTTATAATGATAATAACGATAGTTTCCATGAGTCATTCATAAGACGATTCTATTCTCCAGGCATCCATCCAACTTGATGTTGGACCGGTTAAGTGGGAAGATCCTCCATATTGACTTTGGAGACTGTTTTGAGGTGAGGGGACATTTTCTTTTAATAGGTTATCAACATGTATTTTTTTTTTCTCCATGCATATGAGATGAAACCTTTACACGTTACAACCTTCAACAGGTCGCCATGACCAGAGAGAAGTTTCCTGAAAAGATCCCATTCAGGCTGACGAGGATGCTGACAAACGCCATGGAGGTACGCAGCTCTGTGGTATCTCAGCTCCGATAGACTGAGAGTGTTACTGCATGTCGGGAGAAGATTACTTACTTAGGTTTAGGTTAGGCCAAAAAAAAAAGTCAAAACTTCACAGAAAAATACCTTGGATGACACCTTATATTTTCCAGGTCTTGACTTTTGTGCTTCACTTTTCAATAGTTGATCTGACGTCTGTTAAAAAAATGTCTGCATCAGAAAACTCCCATAGAAATATATATAACTTTTTTTACAGAATCTTTAGTTTTAGTTTACAGTAGTTTGTTTACATAATACCATTGTTCTTTATAAAACAAATACACAAAAAATGAATAATTTTCCATGTATTAAATGCGTGTAGGTTTTTTTTCACATTCAGGAATGTGTCAGTAATTATCAACAACACAGATTTTAATGCATTGCATCAAACTCTGCAATGTTCCATCAAACAGCAGCATTAACTGTTGTAGAAACCAGGAAAATGGCATTTGTACCATAGGAAAAACAGTGTGTCCCTCACATTAATACTGCTGGATTTAAACTGAATCCTGTCTGAGCCTGTTCTCCTGTCTCTTCTGTATTTAAGTAAGAATAATAATTAATCTTCTCCAAGAAGAAGAAGTCATGACTCACTGTGCCTTGTAATTAATGAGCAAAGAACAAAAGGAATTACGAATCAAAGCATTAAGACATAAAATTCAATATTGTACAGATTTATGTCATCACTTTAATAACAGGAACCATTTTTTGAAGTTAAAGTTGTTTTTCAAATGCTTTTTAAAGCACAATTGAGAAATAACATTGAACTCTCTTTAATGCACACGTCAGAACCTGTGTTTCCTTCATAACATTTCCATGTGGTCGTGCTGCAGGTGACCGGCTTGGATGGAAACTACCGGATCACCTGCCACACAGTGATGGAGGTGCTGCGGGAGCACCGGGACAGCGTCATGGCCGTGCTGGAGGCCTTCGTCTACGACCCGCTGCTCAACTGGAGGCTCATGGACAGTAAGACATCATCAGTCAAATGACACGTGGTGGACTGAAATACAACAGCAGCATCACATGACAAAAACTATAAACAAGTTCAGCCCGGAAAAATAGGTTTGGGAAGGTCAGCACAAGTTACGCCACTTACAGTAGGAACTCCCTTTTCTGAGGTGGTTTAGAGCAATAAATGTAATCAGATGCAGCTTAAAGACTAAAGTGCGGTCCCAGTAGTGAAATGGAAATCTATTTGGCTCTTATTTGGGAGAGAAATTGACCAAACGCTTAAAGAAGTGGTACAGACATCTAAAGGTCGTTGGTGAACTTTAAGCGGACAAAGTGAATGAATATCTCTGGCTCCCTCTCAACTCATACTGGCAAGGCTGCTTTAAGCAAGACGTTTTATCTGCAGCAGTACAATACATCAGTTTTAGTGAAAGGGTCAGTATTTTTAGAAGTCATAATCCAGGAATTTGAAGCTGTTCGTTTTGATAATTCAATCAGGGTCATTTCTGTAACTATGTCCTGAATTGTTAACATCATAGTAGGAGCTTGTTAAAATGCACAATATGCACACTTCTCCTTATAGGAGTCTGGTAGTAATCATAAAGTAACATGTGATGAAAGTCTTCACCGCCCCGGCTGTCATTAAAGTTTGCTTCTCCTGATTAGGATTCCTTAAGTGTTCAGGAGGTTTTTACCACCGAGGTCTCCTCCCCTCCTGATTAATGTGATGAAAACTGGGAAAAACACTGAATAAAGCAGCTTCACCTTAAAAACCAGTGTTTCTGACGGACAAAGGACGTCCTGGAGGAGCTGCGGCTGAGCCTAAATCCAGTGAAAATTTAGATTTTAAAACAACCTATATTTTAAAAGTTAATGGTAAAAGTGTGTCTTAGTACCAGAAAAAAAGTCAGTTTATGAAAACTTCCATAAAGATTTTTTTGGTTTTGAAAATTGTTGTCATCATTTGGGATAATGTTAGTACACAATTCGACAAAATATACAGCATAGGTCTCGTTATTTTTGACAATTTATTGTGGAAAAGTTGCATATTATACCTTTAATGAAGTGTGATTAATAGTTTCTTCTTGCAGCGGGAAACATTACTTATAATTACACAAATACATAACATTTGGGAGACAGTTTTCATAATTCAAACACATCTACTTTTTTTTATATAACCAGTGTTTTTCAGTGAATATCAGAGACATTACTACCTGTAAAGGTTAGAAAATAGATAAATAAATTCCTCTACATTTAAAAAGGTCACAACAATGCTGCTGCTTCCTGTTTAATGGATGACAACAGTAACAGTCGCTCACACACCTTTCCTCTGTCACTCAGCAAACACCAAAGGAAACAAGCGTTCCCGCACCAGGACCGACTCGTACACGGCTGGACAGTCAGTGGGTGAGTCCACAGCACCGACTGTAGCCATGTTTATGTTTTATTGGTGTAGGAACATGTTTTAACCTCTGACCTGTGCGTTGTCCTCTGCAGAGGCTCTGGAGGGAATAGACCTCGGAGAGACCACACACAAGAAACCAGGGACCACAGTGCCTGAATCCATCCACTCCTTCAGTGAGTCACCAGCTCACCCGTGGAGCTTTTGTTGTGGTTTTACCTCAACATTACCACACTCTCTATCTGTCAGAAGATTGGTGCGACTGCTGTGCTATTGTAAAGCAGCACAGCAGCTGAGTCTCGCTGTACAGAACATTTGTATTTACCTTATTTTTCTTCAGTTGTTAGTAGTTATTGAAGCCAGCATGTTTGTGTTTTTTTTATTAGTTGGTGACGGCTTGGTACAACCCGAGGCACTCAACAAGAAAGCCATTCAGATTATCAACAGAGTGAGAGACAAACTTACAGGTGAGTTCTGCAGCACTCAACAAGCACCACCAACGAAAAACACGGGCACAAACGTTGTTATTTGTCTGGAGTTTTTATGGTGCCATGCCATTGTTCTGACAGCCCAATAGTCCGAAAAATTTCCCATTGGGCCAAAGTCCTATTATCCCCGTTACAGAAATCCATTGCTCCAAAGACTGTTCCTCCAAACATACACACTCCACTACTTCATATGGAGCATTTGGACGTATACGTGATCATTTTAACCCAAATCATTATATTTCACTTACCCAAACAAAGTGTTTTTTGTATCTACACCTAACCATTTCTTTATCACTGTTAATATTGGCAGCTATTTCAGATTTAGTCTTTGATGAAAAGACAGTGATGAACTGTTTTATCTGATCGTTAACTGATGAAAACACAGGTCGAGTAATTAAGAATACAGCATTACTTCCTGACATGGTGCCATCTCATCTTTACGTCTTCTTCATTATGTAAAAAAAATGTTGTGAAGGTCACTTTTTTTTTATTAACAATTAAGTAATACTGTGCTGCAGAAATGCTGTAAATAAAATCAGATGTCTATTTGCGGTCAACAACTTTGGTGAAGATGATGAATACCTCCGCACACTGGAGTGACTTTGCTGTGATTTATTAAGAGCCAACGTGTTTCGCCTGAAGCTTTATCAGGTTCGCTCTGCAAAATACCACAAGCATTAAAACAAGTGTGTTAAATACGTCACATGGCCATTATCACATTTTTTAGTCTTTCATCAGCTGAAATTTTGAATAAAACATTATCAAATATTACAAATACTCCAGTGCACATACCAGAATACACTTTTGTTTTGGCATGATAATTACAGTTAAAGTTTGAAAACTAACTTAATTATATAAGTTACTGACTTAGAAGAGCTAAATTATTCTGTAAACATAGACGTATCAGTGCTGCTGCTGTCAGGGGAGGCTGAGTACCAGGGATCCTGTTGTAGCTCATCTCTGTCTAAGATCCAGATTATCTGTGGAGAGAGACAGACGTTTACATTTGCATATCAAAGAAAACAACTCAAATCCTGTGTTTATTAAGTCCATAAGGTCAATTCCTGGATGCTAGCTATAGCTTTTTTAGCATCTAACTTATTAGCTAGCTCTCTACTGTGAATAAATGTTAATGTGCTATTTGCAAGTTAAGCATTAAAACCATGTATCAAATATATTTACCCCATAATATCATTAACACTTACTTCACTTTATGTAGTCCAGGTTCTAGAAACGTCTGTGCATGTGATGGAGGGATGCACAGTGCATGTAGGGGGCGTGGCCTCAGCAGGGGGCCATGTGCATGTGATTGAGAGACAGCATAGAAGTGTAGATGCTAATATATTTGTTCCCCAACTATATTTAAGTTCCCCGTTAAAGGCCAACCTTCAATTTTGTAAATTCACGTTTGATTCCCATACAGTCCTATTAAATTCCCTTTGATTCCCATGGAAAGTTTCCATCTTTGAAAATTCACCAAATTCTGCAACCCCAGGCTTACCCACCATCTTTTTCTGTGGAGGAAAGCTCTCAAACAATCCTTAAAAATACTTTGCTGCCACTGATTAAAGTCCTTGAAACTGAAGTTCGAGCAGATTGAATTTTCTGGAAGAAGTCTAGTGTTTTGATGAGAGTTTGTTCCCCACAGGTCGAGACTTTTCTCATGATGAGACACTGGACGTGCCAACACAAGTGGAGCTCCTCATCAAGCAGGCCACATCACATGAAAACCTGTGCCAGTGCTACATCGGATGGTCAGTCCTGCTGCTTCAGCTCACCCGTTGTTTTTTACCACATAGTTGTTTGTTTCTGGTATTTTCTGCCTCCGAATTGAATCAGAAATCCACCTTAAAAATACTGTATTTTTCGTTGTTCACATAACATTTATTTATTCAAAAATAGTGCTGTAGTTTCCCCACATTTTTAATGTATCATTTCATCCCTGCTGTACAGTAGATGAGACTTTGCTTTACTAAAGTGAATCTTTTTCTGCCTTCAGGTGTCCGTTCTGGTGAAGAATCGTCCCTGACAGAAGTTCCACTTGACATTTATTCTCACTGGTAAACCAAGAGGGAGCACTCGACTTAAAACGGTCTCTACTGAAAAAAGTAGTGAAGCCACAGCGCGGCGCCTTTGAGAAAGACTTTTGTTTTTGTTGTATAATTATCAATTTTCTTTTTTCTCAATGGCATGTTTTAACATTATGAGAAAGAATCTTCAGTTTTTACCTGATGACCGTAATTTAACTCAGCTGTTGTAACGACTTGCTTTTAACACCATAATCTCTCGCTAAAAGCTTTCTCTGCCGCGGCCATATTGTAATAATTTAGGTTAGTTAAATGCACAACAAGGAGCTTTAAACTGGTTATGAAATCTCTTATTTTAATATAATTATTGCCTCTTTATCATACATAAGCAAACAAGACCATCAGAGAGGAGATTAACTGTTTCTACATGTTAAATGTCTGTCACGGTGCCACCCGGTCTGACTCTGAGGAAATCAGACACAATCTTGCAGGTTCACCAGAACCTCCAGCAGCTCCGGTGCGACGTTTCATGGAGCTTCCTGGGAGCCGGCACCGACACCACACCGCTGGAGGCCCAGGCCGTTATGCCGGGCCCACTGGAGGGAACAGGGGCACAGTAGAACCAGAACCAGGACTGAGCGAGGCAGACGATCAGACCCTGCTGCAGTAAAATAAGAGGCTGTCTGGTGCTCGTGGAAACCCTCACTTCACAAAATGAAAGTCTGTTGTACAGTAGTAGCTTTAAGTTATGGCATTTCTTACCTCACACACTGTATTAAAAACCCACCAGTCTGTTGTGTTATTGTGTATTAATGTGACAAATTTCAATAACATGCCAAGCCTTGAACTAAACATTCTTTAAAGTTTACTTATGACGAGATATAAGTAACGTTTGATTTGAGATAATCATGATGTACTGTATAGGCATATGTGTGCCATTAAACCCTGTACAGATACCAATGTGACTGCACTGTGATCCTTCCACAGTACATGTTCGTTTGTCACACCTACTCAAGTTAAAAATAGAAAGAAGTTTGAAAATCTCATTTTTTTTTTCTATTTTGAGGCAAAGGAAATGAGTCCCCTCTTGTTTTTCTTTTCTTCCGGCGCCCACAGAGGGCACTCTGACTCCTAATAAGACTCTTCTCCATCTTTTCAGGAAATACTTTGAGAGAGCATGTACTCATCAGGTCAGAGATGATGAGATCAGACTAGATTCTCATCTAAAAAACAGGAATACTTCAGATTTGAACATTCTCTCCCAAATTGAGATAAGATGGCTCGCTCTAACAGCAGCTCCTCTATATTTATCCTCATCTTGAGACCACAGGGAGATGCATTCATTCACAGCAAATGCACTCCCTGACAGGAATAAAACCGAATCAGATGTAGCAAATTGCAGAGGCAGCAGTAGAGACAACTATTAATTTGGTTTCCTGTGCTGTTATCTGGTCAATGCAAGGCAGCTTCTGCTTTACTTGTGCTCATTGCTATTCCCTCTCCTATTTCTCCATTTATTTCTTCCCTGCATTCTCCTCTGAAGGTTAATTACTTATAGATAGTTAAGGATTACGGATCAACAAAAAGCAGCCCATTGATCTCTTCCCTGCCGTGCCCACCTCTGCAATGTCACACTCTTTACACACTGGGACAGAGGCCTGGTGATTATCTGTTCATATCGATCCAGTCCTCCTCTGTTCCCTCCCTCCTTTGCTTCCTCTACCTCCGCTCCGTCACTTTCTCCCCTCCTGCCGCCAAAAGCTCATTATTGAAAATGTGACTTTTCATAGTCTGCGCCACCATTTCTGTTGTTCTTCCTCGCTCGTCTAATTTGTTTGTATTTTTTCAGCCTCTCAAGTCTGTTGAGGGGCAGGCGAGTCAATAGCTCAAGTTAAATAGGCTGCATTGATTGGGAGAGGGATTTAGCTGTTTACCTACTGTGGAAATGGGCCTGGGCCGCAAAAAAACAGCACGGGCGTCTGCATGGAGCAAGTCAATGGTGACAAATGATACTCATTGGGAGACAATGCCCCTAAATGAGGGAAGGTGAAGGGCTTGGCGGCAGCATGCAGCAGGCCGTGCTCCATCAGCCTTTAAGGTTGTCACATGAGGCTTCTCAGGCTCGGCACCTCGAGCCAAGACGTGACGAATGATGGGACGCGGCAACACATTCACGAGTTTGCGCTCCCTCGCTGGGACCTGAAGCCTGTTTCTCGTCCCTAGTTAGTGTTTCTTCCATCCTTGAGGTTGTATTCATCCACCAGAGCTCCTAGCTGGATGTTATTCCACTTCCTTGCATCGTCTTTTGCTTCCTGTGATCTCCAGAGATTTCCTAAGTGCTCTGTCCAGCACTCACCGTGTTTGGAGTGGAGTCACACAAACCAAAACACACTCAGGATGGAGATGCTTTTTTCTGGTGAAAGCATCTAATTACACTAAAATGTTCCATCGTTAATAGTCAAACATTACTAACATAGAACATTATGTTTTCGGATCAAAAGGTTCTGGAGACCTGCGGATCCCCTACGACACTGGAGTGGAAAGAATTTCTGGCTTGGGCTCATTGGGCTTTATGGGCCCATGAACTGAAAAGAGTTTGATGCCCTTGTTCTATGTTTGCATTCACACAGCCAATAGAAACGTTGAACTGACATAAGGCAGTTGACAAGTCAAAGTGGCATTGTATTTTCCTGGTTGCATCTATGGTCAGTAAAGCCTGAGCTCTAATGCCAATCCATTTGCTCACATTATCTTCCTGTTTTTTTCATTATAAGCTGTAGTTTGTGTTCCATGGTGTTTTCTTGTTTACACAGTGAACTGCTTTTTATAGTTGGTGGTTGACGGTGATGCATTGGCTTTGTTCAACCAGTCAACCCTGGACTTAGATGTCACTCACGGTTGCATTTCTACTCTGAAGTAGTAGCCAAACATAAATGCTTTCTAAGAACTATGATAGTTTGTAGTTCTTGCAGTGCTGACGTAGAACTATGAAAAAGTCCACCACTACAAGTTTGTACAAAAGAAACAGTCTCCACCAAAGTTTCTTAACCTCCGTGATCTAAAAGGAGGTCTTGCACCCTTTATGTGATCTGTAAGTGTTCCTCTTTAGGCCGAGAGTTTGAGGAAATTCAGAGTAACAGGAGGATTAAAGTGCGAACAGCAGAGTCGACCTCTGAATGAGGGACACAATTCATTTTGTCTTCAGGGATCACAGGGGACGTGGGATGGAGCGCAGGTCTTTGCATCAGGCTGACGGCTGCACACCGGATCTAATTAAGGTGTCATGGAAATGTATAGCTTTGGTAAGAGTGTGTGGATCAGGTGTGAAGGAGTCGAGCTGCAGGAGGAACTTGCACTTCAGTCAGAAAGAGTCGAGCACAAAGAAAGTGCGGGGAGCTAGCAGGACGCCGTCTCCTTCCTGACTTATTTACCGAGAGATTCTCTGAAACCAAATCGCCCTCTGCCTCCCTATGGTTACCAGAACACTTGTCTCTCCAGCTGCACCGCCCCCCTCCAACTCCCTCTCTCTGGCATGGCTAACAGCTGTGAAGAGAAAGACCGAGACAGAGGCGATATTGACGGCTAACCAGAGGAGTTCGATAGCAGGCTCTGGAGTTGTTTAAAGCAGGAGCCCGCAGCCAGGACTCGGGCTGTCTTTGTGCACTGTGGTGTAAAGCTGGTATCGATGAATTTGACAGCAGTTTAGCCCGCCTGAGATCTGCGGCTCTCTAAGGAGGCTTCAAACACCTTCTCCCGCCAGCTTTAGCTTTGTTTACCCCGACTGTTTATTTTCCCCGGAGCTTGGACGTCAGAAATGTACTTAGAAAGATTTTCTGTTTATGTAATCATCTGTTTGTCAAGTGCCAGCAGCAAATAGTGGGACAGTTTAAATAACACGGTGACTTAAAACTCCTGCACATATACAGAGTCAGGAGCTTATTGTGACGGGAAAAAATGTGTTGTAGCTACTGTAACCGTGCTGTAAACACAAATAGAAGCAGGCCAAGGAGGGACGAGATGAAAAACTGGGCCAGATCCAACTTGAAGCTGCGCTGGGCCCCATGAAGTAGTTAACTGTTTGAAAAATTACAACTTTGATAGCCAGTGACATCAGCAAATGGTGCACAGTATGCTCGTGTTTGTGTTGACCAGCTCTGCCGGTCTGTGATTCCTACCAGCAGACACAGAGGGACGAGTCAGGCTGCAGATCAGACTGGTGAGTACAGTTTTCTGTTTTAGTTCACCGTTTCTACCTGAACGTACCTGACAGCATCATTTAAATTCACTAAGAAAGTGTGCTGACTCTCTAAATGTTTTAGTAGAGGGAACATTCATCTCTGCTGCCTCATTCTGCCTGTTTATTCAGGGTGTAAAGATACTCCAAATCCA
>CAFUXE010000866.1:132634-150067 GCA_903364295.1 Serranus cabrilla | reverse complement strand
TTTTTTTTACATCTTTCCATCTTTGAATATCACCCATCTCTGTTTTGCGTCCACCTTTTCCTCTCCAGCAACAACTCATCTGCTGTCTCTCTTCTTAAGGCAATCGAAGGTGACACTGGCAATGCAGAAACAGTGAGCTGGCACACAGAGTCATAGCAGGACACAGGCCCAACAAAACACAGGAGGATAAACAGGCACTATTTTTAGGAGGCTGTCGCCCGTCCTTAAGAAGCCAAAAGCAATGTGGCTTCTGTGTACGACTGTAAAATCAAGATATCAGAGGAGCGGATTTGTTCTGCTGTTAGTGAGACTGGGATGTATGGAGATGTGTGCTGCTGGGAGCCACTTTTACTCATGTCAGGTGTTACAGCCGGCGATGCTGCTGTAGAATGAATTTGCATGACTATAGCAGAAGCTTTATGTGTTTCCATTCACTACAAATCACTGATTTTCTAACAAAAACAATGACTCAATGGCTTCAAAAGACTGTGGGGAAAATACAACATTAATCTTAAAGTGAAAAGCACTGTATCATGAGCATCCATTGGGCCTTTTGTTTAAAGTCAATTGTGAAACCTTCATTGGAGCATGAGCTAGGTGTCATCAGTGAGAGCATACACTTTAAAATCCCCCTCCAGACGTGTTTAACAATAATTTACTAGGAGCAATATGGTTTTATCTCATAAAAAGTTTTTAAAAAATCCACTGAAAAGTGTCTGTAAACACATATATTATTTATCCCCCATTCAGCACTACTGCTTGCACGAGGTTTACTTGTGAAAGAGCAGTGCTGTGTTTTTTGTTTCGGCCTTCAGACTCAGATAAAGAGTCTGTTGTGCAGTAAAATCAGCTACTGGTGGACCTGTTGAAATGGTTAGTGTAGTTAGCGTCTTCTATATTGTTTGTTGGCTTGTTAGCAGGCAGTGGCTAACAGTGATATTGGTTGTGAAATATACAACACAATAATATTTCCTCTGATGTCACAGTGTGTTTATTATCTCTGTCACTGGTTTCTGGTGTAATTTCTGGCTTTTTTTATTGGCTTTTTCAAAGTAATGACGCACCAAATCTAGTTTGCTCTGCCTATGTTTGAATCTCATATTTTAGTGAAGTGCACAGAGAGCGTGTGCAATGTGAAAACACCTCTCTAATGACACACTCAGCACAGTGAAGGTCAAACATTTTAGGAGATATAAACATAAGAAAAACATTCCTTTTAAGTGACCTTTTTTTTCTTCATAATGTCATAAGGCCCCCCAAAAAACAAATAAATAACTGAGTGCGAGTGCTTTTATATCCTCTTTAAACTGCAAGAATCCAAATGAAACCCACAACAACACACCAGGACCACCATTCAAACAGTGTTTTCTGTACTCGCCATCATTATTTTTGCCCACTCAGTTGTGCTGAGTTTTAGCCACTAAAACAGTTTGTTTACAAGGTTGTTTATCCATCTCTCACTGTGAGTTTGGCCACTGTGAGTCATTTTTTCATCTTTTTCTGCTTGGCTGTTATTTGCTCCCTTAAGTTTTAGTTTTTTTATTTAAAGGCCCTTTTAAATAAGCTCTGTGTGTGTCGTATCAATCAGTGTGAAACGTCTCCGGATGTGAAGTATGCATGTATGCATGGACAGGCTTTATTTATGATGGCACATCACACACTTATTCCCAATTGGGGAAATTGGTTGAACAGGGAACAAATCTTGCAACTTGTTAATTCTGCTTGGCGTGTTCACCTCAGTGAATAAAAACTCAGTTATTTCTGCTTTTATGGGGTTTATTTGGCGCGTAACTCTTCTGCGCCCGCGGCGTTGGTCTTCACAACGTGTGAAGTGAAGGGAAGGAAGAAGGAGTGACACACAAACGCTGCCCCCACCCTCTCTGTCTCCTCCGATCAGCCTCACGTCCTGGAGTCCACTGCTGAGTTTGACCCCGCCACACGGCCTCCCCCTGAACACGCCCATGGCATGACCTGCTAAAGGTACACTTCAGCACCATTAGAGTGAGCGCTTTGTGGGAATTTTGTCGTGTTTTTTTGTGTGTGTGTTTGTGTGTTTTTGTCTTTCGGGTTATTTGGACAACACATACATGTGCTGTGGCTGAGAAATAGCCCAAGGTGTAAAAACTGGAAAGGATTTGTGCATTAGTAACAAAATGACTGTCAATAGTTTTCAGTGAAACTATGTAAGAGAAAAAAAAGTAAACAGAATCAGCAGAGATTATCTTTGATCTAGCCTCACCAGCAGGTGCATATTTTTGTTCAGTGAGAAACTTGGACAGATTCCAACAACTTTTAGGACAAACATTCATCTTCCCCAAAAGATGAATTTGTAATACTTTTGGTGGTCTTCTGTCTTGTGGTTCCTGCCAAACTAATTACATTCCCATTAGCTACAGCTTTTTTTCTTTAGTGCTAATTAGCAACCCTTGACTGTGGTGACCTTGGTTCAGCTGCTGAACATCTTGAATTGCTTGACTTTAGTCCTTTGCTCCTCCGGGAAGCATCGGCCATTAACAAATATCTTCTGTTTTCGAGGTTTCTCCAGTTGAGCCCACTCCCTGGACAACTCTTCTCCATGTTGTGTCCAATCCAACTCCAAATATTCTCTCTATTCAGAGAGGCTTCAGAGAGATTTCCTGATCAAAATCACATCATGATAATAGATATTATTGTGAATCACATAGCAGTATCAGTCAAAATGATTGTAATTAGAAACTGTCTGTATAGCTAGATAAGAAGGTGTAAGTGAGTAAATATGTTTGTTTTTGCCTTTTTAACAAACCGACCCTTTAATGAGCATCTCAGTTCAGCCTCGGCCATATTAAGCTCTGGGTCTTGAGGCCCTGATGTCAAGCTGTTCAGCTGCAGTAGGAATGAACACGTACTGTAGAAGCCGACACTTTCTGACACTTTTCCTCCAAACGGCTCCACAGGGCAACCCGAGCTTGTGTAAGCGGCTTACATTTGTAGCTGTTCATTGGCTGCTGAGGAAAAAAAAGACTGTTATTGTTGGTATTATGAAACTCCTGAGAACTTCATGCTTTTCACTGACAGCAAATTCACAGCCAAAGGTGGTCGCCACTCCGGCACAATACTGCATACAACAGCAGTGACGGCTGCTAACTTCTTTCACCATTACCCAACACGGTGCATACACACACACACACACACACACACACACACACATATATATATATACACTCTGTCTCCTCCGCCCCCTTTACGCTGCCGTGACAGCTTTGTCACAAAGATGAATTCATCGTCAGCACTGCAGCCAAAACAAGTAATTTGATTGCCCCGACCACAAATTAAGTTAGTGTGATTCAATTTTCGATTTGGGCTTCTCCTGCAGCCATACATCAAGGGAGACATATTTCATTACACAGCGAAACCACAGGCGAGCAGGCAGCGGTGGCCTGCTCCCTCCATAGGAAGACATCATGGGAGCATTATGGCATTTACTCAATAGTGCCGCTGGTCCAGTAAGGCCGCTGGTGGCATTGGTGCCATCGGTGGGCTTGTTATCCACAGGGCAACACAACTGCATAGTGTACAGCCAACATATTTAGCTTGTTTAGATAGCTGCAAGCCAAGCTGTGACAACGTGCTGGCAGGCTTCTGGGTATACAGGAAATCACATGAGACCGGTGCAGAGTTTCATCGCACCTTAAGATGCCAACAGATGTCACTGACACAGGCTGCTCCCAACCTTCAGCAGGTGTGCGCATAAGTGGACTGTCCTGTCCAAAAATGTCCCCATGTATACCAACAGCTTAAAACCATATTTCATTTGTAGTTAACACGTCCTCTAGTGGCATTAGTAGTTAGTGATGAAGTGAGAGGACATTGTTACAGAAAAACAAAGGTGGAAGCCATGATCTTAAACAAGTTTGTTGTGCGTTTGTGTCGTGCTTGAAACCAGAAGTCAGCGTTGTTATTAGAAGTTACGTAACTCAACTTCCAGACGTAGCCTGTGCGCATCTACGTCATGGTTTTACATCCCCCAATTCCCGTAGTTGCGTACATTGTTTATGTTTTTAAACAAGCCTAACCATGTACTTTTCCCCCTAACTTTAACAAACTAGTTTTGTTGCCTAAATGTAACCAAACGACTGTTACATTTAGATATGATGACGTGCTAATATGAGGTCCATGAGGTAGGCTCATTCAGGAAGCGCTCCAGTGGGTTGTATATGAGGGTAGGAACAAACAACCTGGTCGTTTCATCTGAAGGACTGGGAGGAAGTGTTCTCATCTTTACTGTCGTTAGGATTCTGATACAATCACACCATCTCACACTTTCTCACACTCCTCTGCCTTTCTTCCTCCTCCTCCTTTAGGTTTCTTCCTGTGTTCTTGTCTACTAAATGGGTTTGAAGACAGAGTGCTCAATCAGTGACTGCTACCACCTCCTCCTCCTTCCCTCTCCTTCCCCGCCTCACAATGAAGCCAAGAGCTTTCTAATTAAACTGCAGGCTGTTCTTCTGGGTAACCAGAGTTTGAAAGCTGTGAAGTGAATATGCACCACTTGGCCATTAATTCAAATGAATATCACTGAGCGAGGCTGAAACATGCCCCTAGTTTAGGTTTTTTTTTTAAAACTGTTATCGACAGCAGACTTTGTCCTGGTGCAGATTGTTGTTGTACTTTACAAATTACCTTGCTGTTATATTCATGAAGTACAAGAGAAAAATGTCATTGGAGTAATGGGCCGTGATCAAACACTCAGCCAGATTGGGACTGAAAGCATTTGATGATTGTGGTATTGTCCAATACAAAAATTTGCTTAATGAGGAATGGTGGTGTTGTAGGGTGCAAGGGAAACTTTCTTGTCGTATAACTTTGCCTTGTGTAGCCTTTTCAGTTTCATTTGCAACATGGAGCTGTAGATAAGAACAGTGAGTGACTCTGGTTTTTCAGTTTTGTTGCAGCAATATTTGGATTATTTTCCCCTGCAACTATTTTCAGAGGCAGTGATGAGTCCATGTTCACATGTGCATTTTTCGTCAATCAAAAATTATAAGTTTCCCAGGGGAGCGTATCTGTGTTCCCAGGGTCCTTTGTTCCCCAGTCAGACTGTCTCATGTATAATTTCCTGTAAAATGTAATGCACAGCAGAGGCTTCAGGTTCAATCCTCCCCTGCAGCCCTTTGCTGCATGTCATCCGCTGTCTCTCTTTTTATTCTACCGCTGCTCTTTTTTCCCCCTAAACTCAGGATAGTGGTTTTGGTGCTTACCTTTAAGGAAGTTAACCTGAGGCTTCCAGATGGTTGGTTTACCCAGAACCATCTGAGAAGCCGTCACTGGAAACTGTGTGGAGAAAGGCAGACACTCAACCTCCAGTGGTGCAACTCAAACGCATTGCTTGGAGCCTGGCAGGTTGGATCTGTGATCATGCGATAATGGCAAGAATCCAGCTGCTGTGCAAAGTAACTCCCACCAACTCTGTCTTTATGCTTTGTCACCTCCCTTACTCCTTTCCTCCTGTCATAATCATTGTGCTATGCCATTGTTCTGACGTCCCATTGGTCCGACAGACCCAAAAATCCCAAAGAAAGTGGTGTTTCTCTAACCCTAACCAAGTGTTTTTTGCGTAACCCTAACCATTCCTTAACCACAGCAATGTCACACCTATTTCTGATGCTGGTGGATGTTAGAGACTTTGCGCTCTACCTTCTTTCACTTGAGGATTCCCCACAGATGCCCAATAGGGTTTAGGTCTGGAGACATGCTTGGCCAGTCCATCACCCTCAGCTTCTTTAGCAAGGCAGTGGTTGTCTCGGAGGGGTGTTTGGGGTCGTTATCATGTTGGAATACTGCCCTGCGGTCCAGTTTCCTAAGGAAGGGGATAATTTTCTGCTTTAAAATGTCACAGTACATGTTGGTATTCATGGTTCCCTCAAAGAACTGTAGCTCCCCAGTGCCAGCAGCCCTCATGCAGCCCCAGACCAGGACACTCCCACCACCATGCTTGACTGTAGGCAAGACACATTTGTCTTTGTACTCCTCACCTGGTTGCTGCTCCTTCTTGTGATCGAGAGTTAGCTGAGGTGATGTAGACATCTGAAAGTGGTTCTATAGGACCCCCCTTTCTGGGAATACCCACCAGGAGGGCCCAGGTGCAAGCAGCACTCCCTGGAGAAATGATACGTCCCATCTGAGCAGGAACCCTTTAGGATGTCTCAGGAGGACCTACAGTACCTACAGTACCCGTGCAAGCAGCTGAAAATATATGACTGGATAATTTTGAAGGAGTGTAGGTAAATGTCATCGGCTAAGAGCGTTGATTAACCAATTACATTTGTAAATACATGTAGAGTAGATGGGCTTTATCTCCTTTGGTTTCTGCAGTACCCTTCAGGGAAATTAAATAGGGGAATGAATTACCACTGTGGTCTGTGCTTTGTGGTCCCTCCCTATAGGGATGATGCTAGCAAGTCTGGGCCCAGTGGAAACTGCTCTCTTGGGGCTCTGAAATAGTGCATATCTATAATCCCTGGCAACCCCATCCACATGTAGGGCCCTGGAATGGGTAATATCCCCTGGAGGACATTTGCATGTAAGGTGGATATAAAGATGTCACAAATTGTTACTTTGAAGAAAATCCAAAATGGCACAACAGTTTTGAAAGAGCTTACCATTGCCCTAAAAGAAAAGCGTCCTTCTTGTTGTCTGCTGAGTCTATCAATTCACATTTTCTCTTTTTGCCCTCCACAATTGAAATGATCCCTCACGGCGTTATGGCTTCAAGGCTGGCTGCTCAGGTATAGTGGAGGTATGCTGCCTGTCTTGTGACGCAGGTTTCATTTGTGCTCCGTGCAGGATGGATAAGCACTCCAGATAGATAGAGAGAGAGAGAGAAAGGAGGAGGGAAGGGGAAGCAGTGACAGAAACGCCCACCAAGCATGGACTGTTTCTGGCAAATGAGAATCTGTTGTGCCTCCCGCTTCATCCAGATGCCAAGA
Organism: Serranus cabrilla; assembly: GCA_903364295.1. NCBI lineage: Eukaryota > Metazoa > Chordata > Actinopteri > Perciformes > Serranidae > Serranus > Serranus cabrilla. The sequence continues at coordinate 143,102 of CAFUXE010000866.1, read as the reverse complement.
CAGTGGGATTCCAAATTACGGCTGTAAATTTTGCACAACTGCTTCATGCTTGATTATCCCTGATCTGAGTTTTCGCTCTCCCTTTTTCATTGCTGCTCATTGTGCCTCCTTTCATTTTGCCTGTTACTTTCATCCTCTCTTTCTCTTCTGGCTGCCCTTGCTCAATCTTTCTCTGTGTATTCATGTCCTTGTTTTCAGCTGTTCTCTTTTTCTCTACTTTTATTCGTGTGGTCTCTATGTTTTTCTTTTAAATCATGTATTTTTCAAAGTGGGACTGTCAGGGGAATTACATTGATCCTTTTAACTGAGGATGTAATTGTTTTTTCAATATACGTCCACCCTCAATTCTTAAAATAACAGAGAATATCTTTTACACGCCCCAAAAGTCTGAATGGATTGTTCACTTTCTGGAGTTCATTCATCACCTCAGATGAGCTATGAAGGCCAGACATTTCTCACCATGTCACAAACTCAAAAATCTCATCCTCTCATCTGTGTCTAGACACGAGATGACGGCGAGATCTTGTGGCTTACTTCCTCATCTGGTCTTAATGCTTTAATATTTCATGCGGTTCAAGGCCTTCTTTGTAATATGCAGGCACAGCACTTTTCTGGACAGTATTTGAATTATGTGCCTGCTGGCCATTCTCTGATTCAAGCAGCAAGAAGTCGCTTCCATGAAAAGAAATAGGGGTCACTTGTCATAATGGTGGAACACTTCTTTGCTAAATGGATGCTAAGATTAGCTCTTCTGTAAGAGGATGAGTCATTATAATCACTATGCAAAGTAAAGGGAAGCAGCCATTTGACATTTAAGTGGACAGCGCTGTGATTCCAGCAACAATAGAGCACGGGCTCCAGAGGGAGGTGAAATGAACATGAATGGCAAATGTCAGGATGGCAAAATTTTCCACAGCAAATTCCAATTAATTTTTTTTTTTTTTTTTTTGGTCGACGCATTGCCTTCTTCTTCATAAAATGTTAATGTGTGCTGCTGAGAGCCAGACAACATAAGGAGAAGCTGCAGAGACAAGACTGCTGTTCCAGGACCGCGGAGTTACTTTGCCTCCAACTGCTTGACAAGCAAACACAAACTTCCTCCCGTGGCTGCGTGCCTGGCTGGCTGCCACATTACAGTTTAACTCCATGGCTGAAAATAATAAACAAAAATAATTACAGTGGGCTAGAAGGCAACTTTTAGAGAGATCTGTTTGTTTTAGTGTCACAACCTTCACTATCTACTTGTGTGTTTTAGAAAGGTGTGTTCACCCAAATTAGAGCAACATTGCCACCCGTAGACTAGAGATCTCTATGACGACCCATATATACGCTTGTAGTTAACGCCGCCCTCTAGTGGCTGTAGTAATTATGACAGGCACTAAGGGGGAAGTGAGGTTATGGAGAGTAAAAGCAAAGCGGTTAGCGAGGAAGTGGAAGGAAAAAGAAGGAGGTCCACTTGGGGACAGTGTGTCTGTTTGTGGGGGTTAACTGACTCCCGACAGTTACATGCATTTATTTTACTTTTTTAAATATAATATCTATTTCTAATGCATAACCATGTCCTTTTTTTTTTTAGGAATGAGGATGTGCATTTGAGGGTAAGAACAAACAACACATCTTTTTTTAGTTATTTAATTATTCATAATAAGTCATTTGTGCTGTTGAATTACTGTGAGCTAGCCTTACCGCTGGCATGTTTACGTCACACTGGCTGTGGGTTGAGCAATGTTATTTTTTGGGTTCTAAATTATATTTGAGTAAAAATTTTACCATGGGTACATTTCAGTTGGAAATATGTAACTGAAAATTACCTTTTGTTACTTAGCAATTAGTTGATTTTTGAACAGTTTCTTTTCTTTGCGGCAAAGCCACACATTAATCAATGTGAGAGGAAATTCTGTGATATTAAAACTTCTACTGAAACAGAAGTTTCTTATATACAACAGGGATCCTTAAATGTAGTTTTCAAAAACTAAAACACTATTTTGGAAAAGGGTTGGCTTGCAATATTTATCTAAACTTCTGAACTGAACTGAACTACTAGAATGGTTATAGAATATCTGCTAACCAAGAGGATGTTGCCTATTGAATTTAAAAAATATATTTTAACTTTATTTTTCATAAAGTTTGCTCCAACATTATTTTAAAAAGTCCATTCACTTCCATTGTTTTGGGCAAGTGGAATATATAGACAGATGTCTCAAAAGTTTGAAGAAACACTTTCTGAATGCTCGATATAACTGGAGATGAGGGGAAAATATGATTTTTAGAATTTGGGTGAACCCACATTTTAAGGTTACAATAACACGTTCAACAAAGTGTACTTTAACTTTCTTTTTCTCTCCACTGTTTTGAGCGCAGGGTTCGGCTTTGCAGATCAGAGGTACTGTGTACTGTGCTGCAGGGGGTTGAACAGCACAGTGCAGATTCCCTCCTTCCTTATTTTATGATATTAATATTTGACTACAACAAACTAGAGTTGTGGGTTTGGCAGCTTTGATTCAACTCATGTCAACCCAAAAAGATGACCCATGAGGCATCTCGCTCTGTACTCCCCCCTCTCCCCCCCTCCGTCTCTCTCAAAGTGCAGTTTCAGGAGCTCAGATTAAATTACTGCCTATCATTCCAACGGCTCTTACATAGACAGATAGCTTTTAAATTGCTGTAGAAAATCAGAAAGATCATCAAAACTGTTCCCTGTAATTCACACTTTTACGGGAGAAATGATTCAGAGTAGCAATAAATTTTGCTTGTTACAAGAAGTCTGAAGGAGTGAGAGCTTACCTGCTGGCTACTCCCGCTGTGGAGGAAATATGGTTTTGTCTTTGGCTCAAGGATATTAAAATTGAATTTCTGTGCGATGAGGCGACTTTAGCATACTGAGTGACTTGTGAAACAGTGATGACACAAGCATTGTGATTTTGGCCCAATACAGCCTTCTTAAAGGATGATTATAGTTTATTTCACTTTGGCTCTTGTAAGTGAAGGCACAGTTTTGACCTTGGAAATAGTGGACCAAAAACAAAATACAATACCTTTTTCATAGCTTTCCACAATGTCTCACATTCTTCATCTGAGCCATCATGACCACTGAACAAACTCCATCTGCTGATGAAGTTCATGAAAAATGAAAGCTCACGTTTAAACCTCCAAATTGCCACGTAGTGAATGAGGAGGGACCCTCAAATTAGTGAAATAAAATAAAATCCTGTTAATGTTTATTCAGTTTTATTAATAGGCGATAACAACAAGAATTCCAACCTAAATGACAAAATAGACAGTTTGTAAATACCACCCAAAACGACAAATATAAGCGTTTGTCAAAAGCAGCTCTTGGTACAGCAGAGCGTTCTAAAAATAGCACACAGGCCATTATATGTACATGTAGATGTAAAAAAGGCTGCAGTTTCTGTGAATTTAGGCAACAAAAACCACTGGCCTAGGTTTAGGGCAAAAACTTCCCGGTGAGACGCTATAAAAGTCAACTTAACCAGTAAATTAACGACGTAAATGCTGGAAATTAATTAGTTACCAGGGTGACGTGAAGTTATGTAAAATATGAGTCTGATTTTGCTGCCTGTAAAAACGCTCTATTAGACGTTTTTGAGTGGAGAGCAGTCTGGGCACTAATGCGCCATCCAGTTGCAAATTGCAGTTGAAAAGAAGGAAAAAAAAGTGGTGAAATGTTGCAATTGTTCCAGTAAATGCAGCCATGTTTGCACGCGTACATAGTGCACATTACATGATAGTGTATTAAAGGAAGTATGGCTACTAACTAGTGCTACTTAGCAGCTATTTAATTAGTTCACATGCTCAGAGTGCCCAGGTGTTGCTCTGTTGCTCTGAGAGAGAGTGGTGCTCTGAATAACCAAAGTGTATATTACAACAGTGCTCTGAATTTAAGAATGGTTGAGTTTGTGCCAGAGTATAATTAATAATTATAATAAAAACAACTATAATAACGTGATGTAGACGATCTGTTTGTTTACAACCAGCCCCACTGCTTTTCCCTCTTGCCCCACTGAACTTGACACCAGATCTCAGCAGTTCCTTTGAGAAGTAGAATGCACAATAACCGATGGGCCAAAGCAACAAAAATAAGACCCAAGCTGTAATAACCCAGATTAAACATCCAGACTCTTAACAATAAGTTCACAGTCAGGCAAATAACACTCGTTTAAAGACGTCACAACTTAACTAAATCCTCCGCAGAGAAAGTTCGTTGATAGCTTTTGCAGCCACAACTTAACCATGCAAGCCTCTTTTCTCGCCTGCCCTACATTCTGCAGCCATATTGTTTGCATTCAAAGGCAGTGCCCACACAGCTGGAGGATAAGCCAAGTCTCTCGGCAGATAAAGTACGGCACCATTGGCTGCTGCACCCTCTTTTCATTTCCCTCTGTCTACCGGGGTGTCAGAGGCTCCTGGCCACAGCTGGAAGATGAATAGTGCTGCACCACTCCACTTTGTCATGGTGTCCAAGAAGGCTCTAAATGGCATTGAGAGACTCTCAGGCTCTCACAAATGGGATCTCTGCAGCTCTGTGTAACCTTGTATGTACGGAACAGCCTGAATCTTTAAAGTTGTCTGATACAAACATTCCCCAGAGATTTCATATCTCTTGTGGGTACTGTTGCTTGCTTAAAATACAGGAATTTTCAAGCCATCTTTTTTAGCTTCATTCACTCCCATTTTATTGTATTAAGTGACTGATTTAGGGCTGTACCAATTTTTTTTTTCTTTTCAAATTTGAAGCTTCTAATAAAGCTTTGAATGTCTGTATGACATCATCCACTAAAACAGTTTTAAAAAGTGATTAATCAGATTAAATTTATCTTTTTTAGAATTATATCCACTTCCTTTAATGAATGTAACTCATCCGTTATGATGCTGTTAGATTGCTGCTCAACCTTCCCATTAATTTTTTATTCTTTTTTTGTATTTTTATGGCTAAATGCCAACAAATAGTAGATAGATTTTCAGAATGTGGACTTTCTGACTTTACAGGAGTTATTGTAAATGTTTAGAACTCACAGGCAAAAAACTATTTTACCCACCCACTTCTGGAATCAAGTTATATGAATGGTGTGATATCAGTATATTATCAGTGTGTCCCAATCTGACAAACTGTGCAGACTGTCCAGCTTTAAACTGGTGAACAGAAATAGAAAATTCAAATGCACCCAAATGTTGATTTAGGATTTGAATGTCAAAGCTATGAATTAATTATGAAGTATTCACTACAGACCTCGGAGAACATAATAATTATAATAACCTACATCACCATTATCCAGCACCCAGGCTTAATATGCATAATGTTGGTGTATGATGGTATAGGTGTGTGCTATGTTTATCTGTCTGTACATGTTTGCATAAATAAGCCCTGCCTTGAATTGCCTGGAGGTGCTTGGGCTGGAGAAACAGATAACAAAAATCTTCAGCATTGCTTCCTCTCTGTTCAGTTTAGTTGTTCCTACACCAGGGGCAACAACTCCTACCTGCTCTGTCTCACTGTTCTCATGGAAACGCATCAAAGGCGCTGAAAGATAGACAGAATCCGAGTGAGAGAGGGGGAAAACAAGCCTGAGATACTTTGTTACTGTACTGCTGCACTCTTTATTGTCCCCGTTGCTTTTCTCGGTGGTGACAGTGAGCCCTGTCACACATCTCTTTCCCCTTCTGTTGGAGGTGAAGACCAAAGCGCAGCACAGTGTGTAGGTGCTGTTGTGCTGCGTTGAAATTCAAGGCACCCAAGTCACCCACTCAACCAGCACAAACTGCACACTTTGGTTGGTGTCAGGGTACGCCTATACATATTTCAGTGGTTTGAAGGTATTCCTCCATGTTGAGTTTTCCTCATGTGATGAAAGCAGAGCTGACACATAAGACAGCCCTGGGCCCGGAGAGTTTGGAACCAAGATTAAACCAGAGACGCCCGTAGGCCTACAGGCAGTGATTACAACAGCTCCCATTAAAGGCAGCCTTGATGGAAATCCAAAGCGGCATGTCTCTATGGGGAAGAGACGAGCTGAGGATGCGTTCACGGCCGCCTTGTAGACATCAGGCAGTAAATGTTCCAGCACTGAGCGTCAGTGATAGTGGGGCATGTACAGTAGCAACTACTGCTGCCTGTCACAACAGCTCCTCCGCACCAAACAGCATTCCAGGACCAAGCTGCCACCCCCGGGTCTGAAAAGTGAAACTACTGGGTAAGTGCCTTAAAGCTGCATTATTTTTAAAGGCCAGCATGAGGAGCATTGGTTGAAGTCAGATTGTATAGAAGTATATGAGAAAATAGCCCTACTTCTCACTTGATTTATTACCTCAGCAGACATATTTTTAATGAGTTTATGGTCTCAATCTTTAAATTTAAGTCTTCAAGTCTTCTTCAATACAGCATTTTTTTTAAATTAATATTGGAAAACATTTGGTCACACTTTGGTTCATTTTGAAATATTTGTGCAAACCAAGCTAGCTAGCTAGTGGCAGCATTATTTGGTGACTAACTGGGAATCCCCACTGGGAGTGAGACATGAGCGTAGTACAATCCACACAGACTCCTTCTTCTGTTGCATCTATTGAAACGTATTCTGCATACACAAATATCCCGCTGTCCATGTGTTTGAACTTATTAACCACGTGTTAATTGATTATTCAAGGCTCCCGGTCTGTCTGTGGGCTTCCCCTCACTCACTCAGATGGCGGCTGGTCGCTGTCTGTCAGCAGCATCTCGGAGCTGAGTGAGGCCTACTGACATGCAAAATGGACTGACATTTACTGGTTTCATTAATATTTTATTAATTGTTTATTAATCTTTTATTAATCTCATCCAAATCATGAATGATAATGATGATGCATATGCCAAAAAAGTTGTCTTGCTTCCAGGTCTGTGTTATGTGACCCACTTGGTATGAACGGTACATTTTAAAAATGTACAATAGAAAGAAGACTGTTGAAGGACTTCAGTATTCAGAAATTAGGACAACGCCACATTTTTTTCCTCATATTGCATGGGATTAACATAAAGGGGGCATGTCTGTAAAGAGGAGACTCATTAGTTACCATAGGACCCTGAAATTCAGCCCAACTTTGGAGCATTATTTCACCCTATATTTTGATGATGATCATGATTTCATGATATGATTGGTACCAACTGATTTCTTAGATCTCCTAGATTCAAGTCTTTTCTTCGGCTGAGCTACAGCTTCTTAAAAAGAAAGTTGTGACATCTCTCCCGTGGGCCTATGTTGGCTCATGTGCTGTATTGATCGGCATTTATACACTCACTTCTTTCCAGTTATACAAGTACAAGTTCTTGACCCTCTGACTGCTCTCCAGAATTTCTATGAATGGTTCTTTAGTAAATTGACATGAGCAATTCCTGCAAGGCATGTTCAGGGTCTCTGGCATTCCACTGTATAACTGAGATAGAGCCAGAAATGCACCTGGAGTGCAAAGACCGCCACCAAGGCTGTTGGTCCAGTCTTAAATGTCTTCTATGGTATCTGCATTCATTGTGTACCTTTAAATAGAAAAAATGCACATAACATTCATTCATGAAAACCAGAAAACACTTCATTATCATGTACATATTAACAAATACAAAATGCTTCTATAACACGACTTATGATACAATAAAGCTTATGAACACATGTAGGATAACAAGGTCCTCACAGCTGCTAGCAGACCTGAACAGACTCACATCACACATTGAAAGCTTTTTCCAGTATTTACGTGACAACCAAAAACAGAGGAAACATCGGGGAAGCCATGAAAAATGATTGGTAGCTAATCTTTCTAATAATTCTGGCACTACAAGAATGCAGCACAACTTTTCTGTCTTTCAATGTAAATGAAAGTAGAAAAGTAATTTTTGTATCAGCCCTGTGATTCGGTTTCCAAACTCCAAATTTGAACGGGTTCTTGCTCGCCCCACACTGCACTCTACGGCCAAGTTTCATGCAAATCATGCAAGTTGTTTTTCTGTAGTCCTGCGGAGAAACAGACAACCTGCACTGAAAACGAATAAGTAGTAATAAAAGGTAATAGTGGTTGCATGCACAGTCAAACTTTCCCTTTACATGAGCGCAAACACTGCTAATTTTAATACAGTCACTGTTTGACAATGTGCAGCTGCAGCATATTCTGCTTCTACATTGAATAGGTGATGCTGCAGCAAGGCAAATTCAGGTTGGGAGCAACTAGGTGCAAGAAAAGTGAAATCCCTGTTCATGGCTGACATTTCCGGTAGAATCAATCATGACACAAAAAGTTTTCACGCATACCCGTGTGAATCCTCTCCTCCCAGTGCTGGTGAGAGCTTGAACCAAGAGGCCCAGTACAGGAACAATGGATCCTTGGCAGCATGCCCGGTTCAGTCCTTTGAAAGTATTTAACTGAACGCTTCCTCTCAGCACTGACGATATGCTGTATGAGAATGTGAAGGCTATCATTTGATCCGGACTATAGAGGAAAGTGTTCCATCAAGAGGAGGTCCTTCAGTTTGTTTGGCAGCCAGTTCATTAATTCCACTTAGAGTGAAGAGAAAAAGAAAGGAGCTGCACAACCATGACTGCAAAAAAAAAAAAAATTGGGCATTTATTACTCCATTCTGTGTTCAGCAAAAAGAAACACAAGCACACAAAGGTTTTGACATGACATCGATATCCATCAGAGACTGTTTTGATTCACAGGGCTACAATTTCAGTCACGTTCCTTAATGGAATGTTTTGGCGGCAGCGAGAATATATATTTATCTGAAGTAGTTTAGATGAGTGTGCCTGAATGATATACCAGCACCATAACATGTTTGAGTTTTCAGCTCATCAGCTCAATCATCATCAGCACAAAGAACTCTTTAGACATCGAGGCTGCAGAGAAATCCATACACACGTTTTTTTCACCATCAGTTATTTTTAGGCACACTATCACTATAAGTGGTACTTAGTAAAATGCTGGCAAAGTTTCTAGTGGGATTGAAAGTCCCACCTAGGAGGATTTAATTAGCGCTTTGAATGAATAACATTTCACCCATTTCTCTCTCTGTCCTTGGTAATCAGTTCTGGGCCATTAATGAGAGGATGACTATCGACTGGCAGAGCAGGCTGCTGATAATTGAATGTGTAGAGGCCATTAAACATTCCTAATCAAAAACAAACACTCCAAAGCCACAGTTCCTGCAGAACAATAAAATGCAACAACAATGGAAGCATGTTTTTGGAAACTACAAAAAAAAAGGGGGGCTCTGTATCTATCCTCGACTGCAGGGTCGGCCTTTCTTTTGTTATTGGGCTATCAGCGGCAACAGTTCAGAATTTGACAGGCCAGAAAATAGGCTGAATTTCTCGGGGCATGGCTCCATATTGAATTTCCCAAGTTGGTGTTTTGATCCAAACAGCTGAGAGGGGACAGACAAGAAAAACACTAAGTAATTGAAACGTTCTCAGAGGCTCCATTCCACATGCAAACAGGTCAGTAAATCACTAATAGTGGTTATGGCGTGGTGTTAAAAATCACTGCCCTTTTATTGACTTGGCATTATTGATCTGACTTCAGCATTACCACAACTCATATGAAGTTGGTAGGTCAATAATACTAGTTAACAAACCCAACCCCATGGCCGCTTGAGTCTTGTAGACTGATGTGTGAAATAACATAGTTTTATGGAGCCTATGGAATGAATTATGTATTTTCAAGACTTAATTCTTGTGATTTAGAAATGAAAAGCTTTATTTTCTTAAAAACAACAATACAGAGAGTAAAAAAGATCAAGAATTCAATAAAATGTGTCAGACATAAAGGGAATGGGATTGTCATTATCAACAGAAAGTCGGCCATTTTTATATGAAACACTGCTCCGTAAAAACTATTCTAAACAAAATAAATGGTATATATAGTAGGCAGTTAGACACAAAGGGTGACTGACATTTATGTGCTCTGTTTTGCTCGATACCTGTAAATGAATTATGTATGTTTGGCAACATTTTATTCACATTCAGATTGCATAATAGGTTCATATATTGCATATATCTAGTTTACGTTTGTGTGGATTGTGTTTGGTGAAATAAAAGCCTGCAGACGGACATGTTGGCCTTCTTGCTGTGAACTGGCAAGTAGTAATATTAGCTGGTTTGCTATGTTTTGTGTTGCTGCACTTGCTTGATATTTTAATGTCCAAGCAAGTTGTCAATTAGTTGCAATTTTAGTGTTCAGATGAGGTGAAAAAGTGACTTGCACTCTGAAACTGTAGGTGCGCTAAATTGTGCTGCTTTAATTAATATAATTATGACTTATTAATAGAAAAATAAAGCAATTACATCCAGCAATCCCCACTTCCTGAGGAGGTAGCCACCCACAAAAGCAACTTGTTTCCCCTACTGCTTGTTTTTTATAGTTCCCCATTTGTAAATAACTAATTAATTCTTGATCTGTTGGGTCATATGTGTGCTTAAAATCTTGAAAGCTTATT
>CAFUXE010000866.1:105514-132398 GCA_903364295.1 Serranus cabrilla | reverse complement strand
GGCTGAATTTCTCGGGGCATGGCACCATATTGAATTTCCCAAGTTGGTGTTTTGATCCAAACAGCTGAGAGGGGACAGACAAGAAAAACACTTAGTAATTGAAACGTTCTCAGAGGCTCCATTCCACATGCAAACAGGTCAGTAAATCACTAATAGTGGTTATGGCGTGGTGTTAAAAATCACTGCCCTTTTATTGACTTGGCATTATTGATCTGACTTCAGCATTACCACAACTCATATGAAGTTGGTAGGTCAATAATACTAGTTAACAAACCCAACCCCATGTGGCCGCTTGAGCCTTGTAGACTGATGTGTGAAATAACAGTTTTATGGAGCCTATGGAATGAATTATGTATGTTCAAGACTTAATTCTTGTGATTTAGAAATGAAAAGCTCTATTTTTTTAAAGAAAACAATACAGAGAGTAAAAATTATCAAGAATTCAATAAAATGTGGACAGAGCATAAAGGGAATGGGATTATCATTGTCAACAGGAAGTCGGACATTTTTATACATTTATATACATTCATACACAATTTTTACAGATAGTACTCCTCCCGAGTGCTATCTGCTGGCTGGCTGTTTACCAAAGAATTGCCAAACTAACACAAAACACTGCTCAGTAAAAACTATTCTAAACAAAATAAATGGTATATATAGAAGGCAGTCAGACACAAAGAGTGACTGACATTATGTGCTCTGTTTTGCTCGATACCAGTAGATTAATTATGTATGTTTGGCAACATTTTATTCACATTCAGATTGCATAATATTAGCTAGTTAACATTTGTCTGGATTGTGTAGTTGGCTGTCTGCCATGACTGCTCTGAGAGTTTGGTGAAATAAAAGCCCGCAGACGGACATGTTGGCCTTCTTGCTGTTGAACTGGCAAGTAATATTAGCTGGTTTGCTATGTTTTGTGTTGCTGCACTTGCTTGATATTTTAATGTCCAAGCAAGTTGTCAATTAGTTGCAATTTTAGTGTTCAGATGAGGTGAAAAAGTGACTTGCACTCTGAAACTGTAGGTGCGCTAAATTGTGCTGCTTTAATTAATATAATTATGACTTATTAATAGAAAAATAAAGCAATTACATCCAGTAATCCCCACTTCCTGAGGAGGTAGCAACCCACAGAAGCAACTTGTTTCCCCTACTGCTTGTTTTTTATAGTCCCCCATTTGTAAATAACTAATTAATTCTTGATCTGTTGGGTCATAGGTGTGCTTAAAATCTTGAAAGCTTATTATTTCACCCTTTCAAGTAACCGTGCATATGGCTGTTATACCCAGTCCCCCCCTCTGTTTAAATCTGTATTCAGATCTTCCTGCTAATTCTTGAGATTTAAATATCTTCAGGTGTTCTTTGCTGTCATGTTTATGTTCCCCCAGAGGTCAGCTGATGGTGCACATCAATGTTGCTGATGAGCAGAGATTTTCTAGGGCGTTCCATGACTTTAATGTTGTTGTTTACCATCATATCTGATTGATTCATCACAAGCATGTATAATTGATGATCCACTGTTCATTATTCTTATTCCCACACTACTCATGCTACATTGAATATTTTAGTGCACGCAAATGTTATTATATGCAAATCTATGGAGAGCTATTAGGGTTTTATGGTGTGCGGAGAAGATTATTGGCCCTAGGTGTTTGGAACAGGAAATGTAAACGCCCTCGCATACTGGCTGCGCTGAATCATAGACACTTATCAATGAGAAAGTGCCATTGTTCATTTAACCTTGGTTGTTGTGTCATGACAGACATTTGAATGCTGTTTTGCTGAAGTAAACTTGTGATGATGATCTATAGCAGCTTTAAAGAAAGAACACTTCAGTCTGAATCATTATGAGGAGCACGTTGCATCTTCAGTAATTGCGTGAGGGACCTTGCTGTTGCACTCGAATTTGTTTGTGTTGTTCTTTCAAGGTCCGCTGCGCCTCAAAAGGACAGACGCTCCTTTGCCTTTCTGCAGCGGCTTGTCAACATGACTCTCTGTCCAGCGGAGCAGAAAAAGGGGTCCAGTCCATGTCCCGTCTGACTGGCATGTCACTCACATTCTCCGGATAGAGGGAGCGAGAAGGGAGCTTGTAAAAACCAAGCAGACGTCCATGTGGAACACGGAGAGTTATCTCAGAAGCCGATGGCTTCTGCGACCATCCGCAGGTCAAGCCTGTATAATACTGCTGAGGTTTTGAGGGCTCACCTGCTTTGGAAATTCGGATCATTTTGAGATATGGAAACACAGCTGGAGGCTCTTTGTCTGTATGCAGGTGCTACACCGTGGGCTCTGCAACAGATGACAGCCATGACAATGATGTTAGTCAGTGTTTCTTTCTCACTTGTATTTTTGCTTAGGTTTATAAATCTGGATAGAAAATTCGGTCTATTCCACAAATCAGCGTAGCTTTGCTGACTTTCATTTCAAATTGTGTTCACGAACATGCAGTTGCTGAATCTTCCTGTGTGCTCAGATAGGATGCATGGAGGCAGCATGACTGAATACAAAGTTGATGGAGAGATGGGATTAGACATGAAATGTTTCAACTCCAACGAAAAAACCTGGGCTTTTCCTGCAGCTTTATGGATCTGTTTCATAAACGTACAGAGACGTGGGGGAAAAGGTGAGAGACTGGAGGGAAATGACAGAAAGAATCAGTTTCAGTTGAGCTCAGTCAGTGGATGAGGAGAGCTGAGCACAAACACACAGTCACACTACCATAAGCATGGCCGCTGTGTCAGCTGCTGGCTACCATAAACAGGACATTTAGTACATTGGCTGTTCGGAGTGAATCAACACAGACTGTAAAAACAGTCCAGTGATACATTTATGTAAATGGTGTAAGGTGAATATTTGCTTTGTTCCAGATATTCTTTACAGACAGCAAAAACATGTGGTTTGAGTATTGAAGACTAACTGGTTAGACTTCAGTTTTGATTGCTAGCATGTGTATCTTAAGTGTGTCTAATGACAGAGGGTGGTTTGGTTGAAATATTCATTTTTTTGTTAAAATATGACTAAATTCAGCTTTTGTTTGATCCTGGCATGGTAATTTTTTACATCTGTTGCCTTAAACCACCTTTACTTAAAGTACACTGCTTGAAAATGAGAAGGAAACTAGGTGATTATACCGTCAACACATTTGTTGCTGTGTGTTTAGCCGTCTCTGGCAGAGAGAACAGTGTTCCAACATCAGCTGTGAGCACACGAGGAGAAAACTGGAGAAAGTGCTGCAGGAGTGGGTTGAGATTTAAAGACATTTAAATCTTTTTGTTAACTATAAAGTCAAGGATGGAAATGAAACATCTGTGAATCTATGCAGAAAACAGCTGCAGTCCTCCACAAATAAGTGCTGAAAACTTCTGCGAGCCACCACCCGAGCCTGCTGACAGTAAGAGCTTATTACTCAAAGTAATACTCCACAGAAATATCAGAAATGTTCTAACTTGAAGGTACAGTGGTGGCCGTATCTGCTCACTGATTCAATATTTTTTTATATTTCTATTAGAGAGGTCCATTTGAACAGATGCTTTGAGGCACCATATGCTCCTCTGCTGCATGTAAGCAGAGCCTGTGAACAGCCGGTGGCTGGAAAATGAGAAAAGGAGTTGTTCACATGGCTGTGGCCTGTCTCGGTTCGATATACGCTAACAAATCACAGTCCTGAGCGCCTGTGTATCCTAATGCTCGTACATTTGGGGTGTCCTAATTTGCTTTGCTTTCCCCCCAATGATTTGACAAATGTTGCAAATTAACTGTAACAAATTCTCCACCTGTTCCAGTAAAACCATGATTATGTGAAAACTGGCATAATTAAAAAACAACAAATTTGCTGCAGTGTGCAGGTAGCTTGTGGACAATGGAAATATGAACAGCATTTACTTTCTAATGCCTAACTTTTACTGTGGGGATCCACTTGAGTCACTTTCGGGACCTTTTCTCTACTTTTTTTTTTCAGCCGGTAGCCGTAGCAACATGCAGTGACATCATCTTCAACGTAACACTTCATAGTCCTTTAATCGGACACCAAACAGAGAAACATTTTCGCCTTGTTAATTGTATTTCTTCTTTCGACCAATCAGAGACCTGCAGTGTTTTAACTCCAACCTTCTAGTGTCCACTCAGCTCACTTGGAACCTGAACCCAGGTGGAACAAAAAAAAAAGTATCAGGCACTATTTACAAAAAATATATCAATAAATATTTGTGACGTGCATGCAGTGGAAATGCATCCTAACTTCTCCATCTTGGGTTCTTGGGTGCTGCATCGCCCCAACGCAAGACATTGACACAGCAACATGCTTTGGAGTTGACCTGGACCTCCCTTGAGTCCTCATATCTAAAGTTGGGCTACAGAAACACACATACACATGTTAACTCTGCCTATAACAGCAAATGTTTCTGCTTACCTTTCAAACGTGGAAACACAATAGGCATGTCATGTTCCTTAATAAACAGCAGTCATGTGGAACAATGAAGCGATGAACATCATCTTTTTATTTTAGCTCTGCTAACTGGTCTTTTTCTGTTGGCTGCGTATGTCCATCACACGTAATATGACATGTTGAGGTATATGCGGACGTATACTGTAGCATCAGGTTTTCAAATACCTTCTTCCTCTCTTCATATCTTCCCCTCCTCCTCCATCTAAAGCTCACTTTTCATAAAAAGAGACTATGCACCTTGTGTCACACTTAAGGTCATAACACTTATTCTTGAAGGCTTCTTCCTGACCTGCAGGCGTTTGGATTGCAAGTTATTTGCACTTCACTTGGTCAGCTGCTCTCTTCTTGTTGGTATTGGTTTTTTTGTATTATTATTATTCACCTTTGAAGGTTTTGAGTCTTTTGTTGTCATAGGAGAACTTTGATGTCAGCAAATTTCAGTCTTTACTGTCCCATCTGGTGGTGCTGCTACCTGAACCTGCCTCACTTTGTAGTATTTTCCCATACAAATTAGCTTTGGCTTCAACAATCCGTTATCATATCTCTTTTATGATGTCTGCATACTACTTATATCCTATAAACTGCTATATATGATCACACACATAATGTAATTACACAAAAACAGGCCTTTTTCAAAGCAGACATTTTGGCTTAATAGCACTAATAGGAAAATCACAGGTTATACCAATACATTTAACAAGGGTTCTGTTTTATTCTGTTGTCCCAGTAATCAGTAACCGGTATCTGATGAGTTGGGAGTGCTAAATGGAATTCAGCAATGTCATTATTTTTGCTTTTGCTTTTCTTATTTGCATTTCAGACGTCTGGCTAAATTGCATTAGAGCGAGACTTTCTTCTACAACAGGCACAGTGATGATAATAGCATGACATGAGTTAATATACTACATCACAGTTGTTAAATCAAATAAACAATCTCATATGTATTTTTGAAATTAACCTTGTTGAGGTTCATGTTTATCCGTGGAACTGAACAACTGTGCAGGCAGCCGATCTCACAGCTTACCAGCAGAGTGCACAAAGGCACAGCACACACACCAAGATATCTGACTTATATAATAAATAGTATAGTATTTAAAAGTGTAATAGGGGGACACTGGGACCAGGGCAGTCTGGTAATCATGGTGAGAGCCTCAACAGGTGAGAGGCTCATGAAGCACAGGTGTGTCAGCTTCATACCTGCTCCTGTTCTTTGTGCACGTGCTTTCTGTGTGAGCCAAACAAACCCTTTGGGTTTTAATTAGGATTATCTGATAGGATAATGGGGCGCAAATAAACCCAGAGGTATTGGATTTTTATGTAAATATAGAATTTGTTAGATTTTGTTGTTTGTTGGGTTACATAAAAATTCACCCAAACTGTTTTTGTACCATCCTGTAAACATGTTTATTTTTGCTTTATTTTAAGGGAATTTTAAGGAGTGGTTCTATGGGGATTGACTCATTCATGGAGCCAGCCTCCAGTGGCCAGTCGAGGAACTGCAGTTTTTGTCTCTTCATCTTGACTTCAGTTTTCAGCCCTGGAGGTTAGTGCTTGGTAAAAACTTCATATTGTATTCATAAAACTGTCACATTAATGTAGGCGAGTAAAAGTATAAAGCTGCATATAAGGAAATACTGCAGGACCTCAAATTTGTAATTACCTACAGTATTTGAGTGAATGTACGGGTCAAAGATGGCAGCCAAATAACAGGCTCGCATAAATGGCAATCTTTCATAATGCATAATAATCATGCAGGCATCTATTAAGCATAAACACAGAAAGCCAGAAAGAATAAATCCCCATTTTTTTGACTTTTTAATTTTTTTGTTGAGTGCAGCCCTTTTAAAGTGCACACACTGGCACAACTATAATTACAATCCACACATGCCCAAACGCAATTAAAAATAACTCTGTATATTATTGGTAAACACGAAAATAAATATGATGGGCGAAAAATAAACTGGCAGAATTTTTACGCCCCTGTCAGTCACAGTGATGGATTATGATTAATTACACTGCAACCCCTGCTGGGACGTCACTCTGACAGACTGAAACGTGGTTCTCGGCTCCGATAGCGGGCTGAGCCGAGCTGTAGACGAGAGAAGAAAACAAATCTCATCTCAGCAGCCAAAACCCTCCCTGCAGTTCCTCCAAACATCGCCCGAGTAAAGTAAGCTGCTGCAGCTGGTTACAGTAATGCAGAAAACAGCAGCAGGTTTGAGGACATATGGTGGAAAATTGGCAAAGTATCCCTTTAATACCAAACAAATGCACGGTGTGCGCAGTGTGGGGCCCAGTCATTTTTCATATATTATAGTGACGATGTGACAGGCCTTGGCCCGGGCCTATACGTCATCATAAAAGCCATTCAGTGAAAGGCTGATAGCACAGCAGTGCACAGGGGGGGACTTCTCCATCTGCTAATAAAGTGCACATTCACTGGTCATGGAATTTAGTATGTGTGTGTGTGAGAGAGGGGGGTGAGTTATAGTAATGGTCCTCGAGTGGCAAGGGAGTCCTAAATGGTCCTCTTTCAGAAGATAGACTGGCATCTGTAAGGCTCACACACACACACATACACATACACATAGACACACTTGGGGCAGGATGAGCCCCTGTGTGTGCACACTTGATGTGATATTAGGCAGTATATAAAAGTGCAGAGCTCCGAGGGCACTGCACATGTTATACCACCAGTCCTCTGAAGCAACAGACCTCTCACATTTTCCCAGAATGCCAGTGTGCTAAATGTTAACTGTGGACCATGCAGCCCTCAAGGCGTTTTCCACCTAAGAGGGCATAACAACATGGAAAAAAGTATCATGTCAGGATGAGAGGAGAGGCTGGTTCTGCTTTGTGTCTCCCTGTGGGCTGAGATGGGACATCTTACTGTGTATAAATAAGCATCATCATCTACAGTTTGGGATTTATAGCCTGAGAGCTCAAAGTTTTTTCTCACTTTGCGCAAGGAATTGGGGCACTCACTGTGTGTGTGTGTGTGTGTGTGTGTGGGAGAGAGAAGGAGAAAGAGAGAGAGAGCAGATGGAAACATTGTAAAACTCAAGGCAACTCAGGGTGCAGCAGCGGCGGCGGCAGCAGTGGCAGCGTTTCCTTCCATGGACTGAAGAGAGGAAATCCTCTTCTCCGGCGTCGCCTGCATGCAAATGGAGCCGAGCGGGACAGAATAATTCTGGGTTAACACACTCATCTGTAACCAACGCTTGACTTTACGAGCAGCACGAGGGGAGTGGGGGAGCTTTTTCCTCGAGCCCGAGTTGGAAGGCACAGCCGCTGACATTTCTCCAGAGCGTCCACAAAGGCTCATACAGGTGACAAGTGTGTCCAACTTCACTGCATTGACGCGCTGAGGAGAGAGTCCAGCGGCGGCAGCGCGCGCCGCGTGAGACCCGCCGCGTTTTACTTTGACGTGACATTTCGCTTGAGCTGCAGCCGCATATGTGCGTCCACATATGACGCATTTGCGCCTTCAGCTGTTTTAAAAAAAATTATGTATACACAAGCCGGCGTTTTTGGACGCTGCGTTTTTCGGACAAGTGCTGATTGGTATGTTCGTCATGTCCGCCTGGGTTAACTTGCGCGTTTCTCTGTAGAGTCGCGCAGAGCCCCGCTCGGTGCAGAAGTTGGTCGGGAATAATAATAACAGTGCAAAGCGCAGAGGAGGCAGAAAAAAGAGGTGACAGCGACGGCTGAATTTACTACCAGCATCATCATCAGCATCTCCGTGTGTGAGGACCAGAGCTGCGGGGGCTCCTCTTCATCTACATACTAACAGTTTTCGCAGAAGCCTGCCAGTGAATCCAGCTCCTGCAACCACAGCTGCGTAAACTTGGCCAGATCTGGTGACATTGTACTCCCTCTGTGTGTGTGCATGTGTGTGTGTGCTGAGCAGCCTGGATGGATATGCGGCTCACCGAGGGAATTTGAAAAAGCAAAGGGGGGATTACTATCAGTCCCTCTCCTATTATAACCTCAAAATGGATGCCGACGACAGGCTGTGGAGCCGCCACTGGATTAGCCACTCTTCCGCTGATCTGCTTGACATCTGAGCGGCACCGGCGTTCAAAGTTTGGATAATCTAAAAAAAAGAAAAAAGAAGAAGAAGGGGAAAACAGGCTGAAGGTGTAGGATGCAGTCTGGAGTGAAGACGCTCTCCGCAGGTGGAGGTGCGTCACTCTGCTGCCTGCTGCTCCTCTGGCTCATCTACTCCCATCTGCTCAGAGAGGGTAAGGACACTTCTAGCTGTTGTTACTTTGTCTCTGAAGGGCTTCTTATTGGGATGCAGCTGCACATGGTGTGGTGAAAAGTCCCTGCAATGTCCAATAAAACACCCCTGCAGGGACTTGTAATGTGTCTGCGCTCATCATCAGTCGATTAATACTGACCTTCTCTTACCTTGTGTTATTTTTGTGATCTAATTTGGGTACAATATTCCTTCAGTGAGTGTATGATACTGAGCAGACAGAGTATAGTCACATTATTGGACCATACACACATTTTTTTTAGTATAGTGTCACTGGGAGCTTGCATTGAATCCTTATTCTCACATTTTCTTAAACTAACCAAATGATTTGGGTTGATAAATGATCATGATTATTATTATTCTCCATGCTACCTTGTGGAATTACAATTTAGTGAAGCCATAATTGAGTTTCAGGTGAAAAAGGCATCACACTTTGCTTGTTTAAAATTCCCAGTGCAGACATGAGAAGTCCTGACTTCTGCCTTCAAAGCTTTTATAATTTCACTCAGGTTAAGGCTATATCCATCCACGCCATGCTTTCCCCTTGAATAATACATCCAGCTGTTGCAATTACACCTTCACCCTGACACAGAATAGAAAGCAAAAGGATGTTTCCCTGCACTTCATTGGCTGCCGTCCACGACGAAAACATTTCGGATTCCAGCGCCGTCAAAGACACAGAAACACAGAGAAACAGGCTTAAAGCATTGGAACTTGTTGGGAGATGTTGAACACTAAGTTTGCAGATTAGATCTTTTAATCAAGCATTGGCCAGCAGCATAATTACCGCTGTGGAGGAGGGATAGTGCCTACATCAATGTCTTTGGCAGCTTGCCGGGAACAAAAGTAGACACTGATGTGAAAAATGAACTGCCTGTGCACTGAAATGTGCTCCCTTTGCCTCTCATTTGCAGTGTTTTCTCTCCCAAAATGTTGCTTTCACCAGCCTCTTATTGTCGCCCCTGAACCGTCTCTCAAGCCTCTGCATATTATCCGAGGAGTTACAGCAACCCTCCTCTTTCCCCCAGCCATTTATTATTGACTCAATTTCATCTGAAAATGATCTCATTAGAGTGTTATTGTACAAAATTGTTCAATCAATCTCTTGTGAACTTTACTACCCTTGATATTCCGAGAGTAAATAGATTCTGCTGGATTTGGCCTAGTTAAAACCTCTGGATATGATTTGAGCTTTGACATTCTCTGTATGTCGCTCACTCCTCTTTCGACGCTCTGAGCTGAATTTTAAGAATGAAGCAAGTAGTATTTTTTAATCCGTACTTGTAATCTTCAAATCCTACTAAAATCCTTCTTTGAAACTGGCAGCTGTGACCAGTCAGTGTTGTGGAAGTTCTTCCAACCACCATTGCCTTTTTGAAATCATTTAATCAGCTAGTTTACGGTATTTTTTTCTTAGCATTTATGACTTCTCCCCACGGATGGAGTCAAAGCACTCGTCACCTTCCATGAGCAGCTCTCTACCACTTCCTCCTCCACGGCCCCTGGGGGCCCCATGGAAGCAGCGACAAGTGTGGTTGAACTGGTGGGCAGAGAGGTGAAGCCCTGTGTTGGTGAGAGGCTGCGTCGCCTCCACCCTCTCCGTAGCTCATCTGTCATGGCGGGCCAGGACAGGAAATCAAAGCACAGCAGCCTTGTCCGTGCACGCCATTGGGCCAGCGCCCGCCACGATGAATGGCCTGTCAGCCGCTCACAACGTTGCCAGTTTATTCAACGATAAATTTGGAAATGTCTGGATTTCCTCGCTGGACCACATAACGGTTCAGTGGTGCAGTCAGAGAGCGGTGGCAACTCCTCCTTGCTTTGTCAACCACATTGCTTTGGGTTGGTGTGTGTGTGTGTGTGTGTGTGTGAGGAGGAGGGGATGGAGCTTTTTTATCCACATTTGTAAGTTGGAGGTGGACAGACAGTTGGCCTTTGCTCTAACTCAGCTCAGGGAATTCAAATGCCAAGAATAAATTTCAACTTCAAGTGGGAACATAAAAATCCCTGCTTCTAAAATAACGCCATCAAATGGGGCCATTTTTGCATCCTAGCACATGTTAAATTATGCACCGTACTTTCCAAAAGATCACCTGTCAGTCAAACAGTTTATACAGAAGTATAACATCTTTTTTTATGATTTCTTGTTGAAGAAATTTAAAGCTCTACGAAGATTGGAAACACTTGTGTTGTGTCCGTTCAATCCTTCCCGTTTGGGACTGGCAGCTTCCTGGTCCTAAAGTGCTACTTCTTGTAGTTTTCTCGAGACCCACTAATACAAACAACTTCACACTCAACACTGTGCTGGCTGAGGTCCTCAGAAATACACCTGCCATGACATAGTTGAGTCCCCTATCAGCGCTAGAGTATACATGCTGTTTGCGAACAGCTAGCTATTTGGAACCAGGCTATTTATGGTGATAAAAGCATTGTTACCTTGCTGATGCTTGAAGTGGGTTTGCTACAATGCATCATCCAAAGTCTCTCTGGTTTCTCTTTCTTCCTCTTTTCTTGAATGTACTGTAGCGACGGAGGGAGCTGCACCCAGCATGCCGCTTGGCATTGTAACAGTTAATAGAGTGTTAACAGAATGTGTACATAACGCACTACAAATAAATATGTCATGTGGATTTCAAGAGCTCACACTAGTCCCTGCACTACCTTGGGTCCTCACAGTACACCCGCCAAGTGTGAAGTGCATTGGATGAACAGTACAGACAGACAGACAGACAGACAGACAGAGACTCCTTCCATTTTAGCTGGATGACTGTGAAATGTTGGTAATGTACAGGGAACTCTCTGCTGTTCCCCTCAGTTTAACAGAGCATTTTAGGGTCTTTCAGCTGATTGTTTTGATTGTTAAGGCCACAAATGTTTCTCTTGCCAATCTCATTTCAAGCAGTAACAGGCAGATGTTTTCAGCAAAAATAAATCTGATAAAACCACAAGGCTACCTGCCCAACATCAAATAACCAGACAAAGTTTGGAAATGAAAGCCAATTAAAAGAAAATTGGCTGAAGGCTAAAGAGCTTTATATTTGAGAGTGGAGAGTGAGTGAATATTGGATTTACATTCATCAGGTAGCCAAAAACGTTGCTCCGTGTTTTCTGAAGGTGTAAGTATGCAATCTATCCTTCATCAAGTCCTGCCCCCCTTCACAGAGGGACTACAATATGCACTTGAGAGCTACATTTCCAATATCATTTGTTGTATTTGCTTCAATTGCATCTTACGTCTTGACAAATCAGGTGAAGGACAAACATTTACAGGAGCAACAATGTTCTTACACAGAGTTTAGTAATAATTCTCTATAGAGTCAGAAACATTTAGCCATAGTTTTAGCAACACATGCTGAGGCTAGCACAACAAGTCAGTCACACTATGACCAGCACAAATGAAACTGCGGCACTAAACGACCTGTCTACGGGTTCCCAGAGGCTAACTGTATCCTGCTGCTGTCAGGCTTCCATATGCACCGTTTTGGCATTTTCACTTGTTCTGAAAGCACAACAGGCCTCCCGAGCCTATTTATCATCGCTCATGTACTTGGCAAAAGTTTTTTAGTGTGCTAACAAGTTTGCTACAACAACTTTCTGAATGTTAATGCCAGTTGTTGTGTTTTCAGCATGTTCTGCTGCCCCCAAGTGGCCAAAAAATCTATTTATGCAGCTTTAAGTTTATAGTGGTCGGTGCTCAGCTGTCACATCTATCCCTGCCTTTCCTAGATAACCTGGAAATATTGAACATCACATCCTGTCAAACTGAATTTTAATTACAATGCGTGAAATGACAGATACCATTAAGATATGTTGGACCAACCAAATTACTTGTATTAATCTACAGAGCTGCATCCTGCACCGCGTGTCATGTAAGAGCAGCTGACAGCAATGCTGCTTTTTACAGCACACGTCACATGTCGTAATTAATGTGTCACCTTGATGTGTTTGAATAATTCAATCAGTTCTCCTGACAAATAACGGTGTCCTGAAGCTGAGAAGCAGAGACAACAATCCTGCTGCAAACTGACGACAGGAATGACAGCACACATTTTCTGAGACGTGTCTACAGACTGTGTCGCTATGTTTTAAAGTGACTCACTGTTGCTATATGCAATCAGTACGTCAGATCAAACTCAGTCCACTCTTTGCTTTTTGTGCTTTGCCACGTGCCTCTGATGAGTCCTTTCCAAATGTCATTCATAAACCAGACTGATTTTATCCTGATAAATTATTCCAGATGCTATCAGGGATACTTTTCCCCATTTTCTACCAAATCATGTGCAGGAGACAGCAAGTCTTCACGGGGCACCAGAATGATGAATTTAAAACTCTTTGGTTGATATTCTCTTTTAACTCGGGGAGCAGGGCCTATCCATCCAAGCATTAAACTAATCAGAGTAGCAGAGAATTACCGACTTTTTGAAGTGAAAAGGATGATTTCCATTCCAGTCTTCTTCAAGGCGGCATTAAGCATGCAAAAGGAGACCTGCTTTGATTATGACCTTGGCTGTAAATTCTAAGCAAATCATCGAGGCCTGCTTCTATAGGCGGCGGAGCAGTAAAAGTATGAGCATCTTTATGGAACAAAATGAAAAGAATTTTTACAGCTAAATCAATTTGGCAGCACACAAAGCTCATATTTCATAGCTCCCTGAATATGAATTCTTTCTAGCCTTCAGCTTTGACCTCCCTTGTGGTTGAGTGTCGAGCACCGCTCAGTGTATTTCTGCATTGTTATTTTCTCTGCGGAAAGCTCTGGGCTTGAAACTGCTCCATCATTGGCAGAGTGGTGTAAATGATTTGAGTTATGTTCCTTCAGTCTTGTGTCCTGTTCTATTTTCTGCCTGATGCCAGGAACATATTTTCTGAGAGGGCTGCGCTTGAATATTAATGCAGCAGTTCACGCAATCGCGCATTACAGTACAGTACTCATCGGGCCATAATAGTATTCTGATGCTCACCGTTTTCTCTGGGTTTGCATTAAAGAAAGAGGTCATCCTAGAGGGCTATGAAATTTGAAGTGAGTCACTGGCTTTACCTTCCCCTCTGCATTACATTCAGCTGAGCTCCTGTTTGCTTTTCCTCAGCATATTGTACATTCACTCTTTATGCCTCGAGCCTGTATTCATCCACAACCAATTGTCTGAGTGTACTCTACATTGTAATATCTCTGCAGCCCAGACTGCTGCATCACTGCAACAGAAATCAGAAATCAGAAGCCGCCCCCGTCATGTGTACTGTACAAGACAGACCTAAATTACAGTGTCACTCCACGCGCTGGGTGTACGTACGGGGAATATTTCTCTATTTTAAAGCAGCCCTTGGCAATGTCACACAATGTTAGAGAGCTGCTGTAACTGTTTTTAAAGAATTGAACCTGGAAGTCCAGTAAAGTGACGTTAGCAAGCTAAACAGCACGCTCCTGCTTTCCAGTGAGAGAGGAAACAATCTAACACTGTTGAGTCCGACAGCTTTTCTCCCAAGGGTGCGCCATCCTACTGCCGCCACGGGAAGTTTCAATTTGTCATTCCCCGTGGGTGGAGTAGTGTACACACCTGACACGAGAATTAAATTTGGGCAAATAGAGCACGTCTCCGGCGTCTCGGTTGGTGGGTGCGCAGTGTTTTTTATCCTCTTTTCCTGCAGTCCCGCTGGGTGCTCGTGCATGCATAAAAATCTTGCAGCTTTAAAAATTCCCACATTTTAACACTAGAATTTGTGAATATGAAGAGCGTTTTTTTTTAGAGCAGAAAACTCCAACCTGTATGAGGATGTGAGAGCCAGAACTGCTCCCTAGAACAATAAATGGTGGAGTGACTGTGGGCCAACACATGGCTTATTTTACTGCTTGCAGATAAATGAGCTTCATCCTGTAATAGCATAACACACCCCTCATCTCCAGGAGTCACCCCGGCCGCTCCCACACTTCCCTTTGCCATCGTTGCTGATTCATTTCTGTCAGCTTCAGATTAAATTGCATACTTAGGTACCATTACAGGTCCTCCGACTTCAGCAGAGAGTTGTTCACTTGCATAAATATTGATCGGACTGCTGTAGAGTATTCAAATAGCATGTGAAATCAAGCGGGGGTATTCCCTTTAAACCAAGCACATTAATATAAAGCGCATGTTTCGCTCCACTGCTCTGCTGCCCTACTTGTTTAGCAGCAGAAGATCACGGCGGTGTCAGGAAGCGTATAGCATGGGGTCAGTCAAACATCTGCCTCTCTCACCTGGTGTCCTATTACATGCTACCTACTGCGCCGCTGGCGTCAAACGGTGTTAAGGTAATGAGATGCGCTTGGCTGTGGCCGCCCTGACTAGCATATGCTCAGTTTGATGTCGTCCTGAGTTGTTAATAACAGACAGAGCTGCGAGATCAGACCAGGCATGAAGGGCAGATGAGGTCTTAGCACTGCAGGTAACATCAGAGCAGCACTGGAGGGGGAATAAAGTCTCCTAGATTAGCTTTTCATGTTGATAAGCCTCTTATTATGAAATGCGACGCTATAAATTAAAGTATTATGTCCAAGTCAGTGGGTGAACTAATGTATGCCATAAGTGGGACTAAAATACTGCTCAATAAATTGATTAGTTGAATACCAGAAAATAAATGGTGGATAATTTTGATAACTGATTAACTATATTAGGCAAAAAAATCCAGACCTTAATCCAGAATTTATTAGGGCTGAAACAATTGATTAGTTGATCCACAGAAAAATGATGGAGATCTATTACAATAATTAATTTAATTTCTCAAGCTAACAGTCCCTATCGGCAGCTTTTAAACATTTTTTTTTAATTTTTATTTATTTTTTACAATTTTCTGTAATTTTAAAGATCAAGCAATTAGGCTTCTGACGGTACATAGTGTTTGGAAATACAGCAATTACACAGATTATATTTTCTTTTTTTCTACTACTAGAAATTAAACCCATTTAATTAATTTTAGCATGTCAGCACCACCCTTCATCAAAGAAAAAACTCACAATATCTAACATTAAAGCTCAAAGTATGGGCTCTACAGATACTTAGCATCATCAATGAATATCTTCTCATGTAAAATATCCAAAAGTCCAAATATAAAAATGTCCTCACCTGATTATTCAAGCTATTAATCAGGTAATCAAGAAAATAATTAATTGAAAAATAGTTAGTTTTACCCTAATGCACAACTTAAATATTTCATTTTGTTCTGTGAGATTCCTTTGAACTGTCATAAAGAGCTCGTTAGAACTTGATGAATACCACCTGTTCATGAGTGGGTGCACATTTGTAACATTCAACCTATTTCACACCCACTCAGCAAGCCTGCACATCATATCATAGTGAGGAGAATGTTCATTTACTTATTAATATTAATCTATGGTTTTAGTAGATGAGACTAAAGCATTACAATGTTTGAATGTTTTCTCTTTGTGGTTTGTACATGAGGCCCATTCTCCAGTTTCAGCTGCTCACTTGTACACACAGCAAATTTAATATTTTTTGTGTTTCGGCCCGTTTTCAGACAGAACAAACACTTTTTACCATTTGCTGCTGTCCCACCTGAGCCACAGGCAGGTGAAGGTCGTGGAGTAGTCGTAGGGTTTGTGGTCTTGTCTCGACTCCTCCTGTCCACATTTGGAAGTCTTTGAGTGAGACACTGAACCCCGAATTGCGTTTGGACGAGCATCTCCTTCACCATCTGTATGAGTGTGTTTGCATGAGAGCACTTTGTCCCGCTCAGGTTGGAAAGCACTACATAAAAACAGTCCATTTGATGGATTAATCAATGTGGTCTGATTAATCCATAATCAATAATGAAAACAGATTATTTGCAGCTGTAAACTGTAAAAGAGAAAATCATAAACCCAAGCTGTGTGAGAGAGCTGGATGGATTTAAGATTTATGGCGGTAAGGAGGTTTAGTCAGTGCGCCTTACATTTTTAAATTTGACAACTGCAGCACCCCCCTAAAAAAAATCAATTTTGACTGATTACCTGCGCCATTAATATTTATAATGTCTCACACAATGTTTTAAATCTTCCATAAAAGATCAGAAGAAGTCATATCTGATCTGATGCCGTTAATATGATTGTCATGCTCTCTAAATTGGCGCTTTGTTGGCAGCCCCATTTACATCCTTGCGAACGGCACTTCTATCAAGAAAGGAACATACAATGGAATGAAGATAATCACTCAGACTTATTATTGTATGCCAGTGTAGTGATTAGAGTCTGATTGACTCTCTCAGGGAAAACTGGTTAGATTCAATGCCAGGACGTTCGAGCCAAGCCGGCACAGAACGTCTCCGCGCTATAGCTGTGTATTTACGGGAGCATAATACCAAGTACAATACATATTGTCATGAATAATTAACTGAACTAGCTTTACAAGGACTGGAATTTTTAATAAATGTGGTTGGAAACTGTAGTTTGCAGAGGCGCACTTTGCAAGAAAACAAAAAAACCTTGCTTCCATCTTTGGCAGCCCGCAAGTAATTACAATCTATAAAGGAAGATTGTTTTAATATGGAAATGGAATCTTTGTCATAGTTCATTCAGTGCAGTCTGTCATATAATTTTATGGCAAATCCCCCGAGGAGAAGCACAGCCTTTCTCCCAGCTCCCCCAGTCTGGTAGAACGGAGCAGTACAAGGCTGTGTCTGATGTTGCCTGTTAAATCTGATAAAGGTGTTTTATCAGTGAGGACTAACTACTGATGTATCTGCACACTCTTAATTAAAGGGACAAACAAGGGAAAAAAGATAACCTAGAGTGAAGTGCATGTTTTATTGATAAGTACATCTGTCTAAATAAGGAGCAGATTGCGATGGTAACAGGAAAGATAATTAGTAGTTGTGTGTATTCGCTCTACATTGCCAGGGTCAGCCAGTGTAATGTATCCAGAGTTTAATAAGCCCATCATTCCCAGCAGCTCTCCTACAATGACGCACATTGAGGCAGCGAGACATCGTGAGAGCGAGCGTGGACTCCTGGCGGCCTATTTCAGGCAGAGATATTTGTGCTTGTGTATACTGGTGATCTGCAGTGTGTCTGATCAAAGAGCTGATCTGTGGAGTGCAGACTCTTTGCTCTAAGCTGTGTGTGTGTTTGAACCCCGTGTGCGTCTGCATTGCCACTTTGCACTCACATAGCGTTGTGATTCAGTGATAAGGTCATCGTGCTGCCAGTCAGTGCTGAGAGTCCGTCTCTGTGTTCTGTATCGGCTTCCTGTAGCCCTCTGGATGTCTGACAGGATCCAGAGCCCCGGACAGCGACGTGGCTCCATCCTTCACTCTGCGAGCTCCTTCACCGCCGCAGCCGCATGCACATTTCATCATGTGAAACTGAGACGAGGCCAAGTGCTTCACGCTGCTGAGTGACAGAAACCCCCTGTCACATGAATTAACTCCTGTACCTATGATGGAGCGCTGGCCGCGGCTGAGGGCACTTTACAAAGCCCTCTTTCCTCCGCCCTTACTCTTCTCCTCCTTCAGGCTCAGTGCATGAAGCCCATTCATCTGCTCAGTGTTGAAACATGGCAGAAAGCAGCGATATCTGATGGCACCTCTGTCCTCCAAGCAGCCGCTAAGTATACAGGGACTCACCACAGCAGAGAGAGAGTGGAGGGTGGGCTGGGTGGTGGGTAGAGGGTGGGGGAAGGTGGACAGCACGCCTCATGCTATGAAATGAAATGTGCATAGCAGGTTTTCATGGAGGTGATCCATTTTATGACTCCCAAGGTTGGTCTACATAATGATTTTATGTAAAAATACATCTTATCAGCCAAGAGTTACAAAGTTGTTCACCATCACATTAATAGAAATGCAGATTTGTGCTGTAAGCTTTGCAAAAGTTTGGGATTGATTATGGCTGCTGACCTTAGAGATGCAATGTAGAGGCAGTGGAGTTGTAGGAAAGCCTCGTCTGGTCAGGAACCCTTGGTGTTACTTTTTAACGCAATTATGACGCTCCATAAGGTCATCAACACTAGAATGATAAATAAACATTTGTTTTACCCACCATTACTGAAGTCCAGGAAAAGATCATGTTTGTTCCATAAATTACAAATACAAAAAACAGGCAGAGGGCAGGGTCTCCGCAGATACAGACCTTATCACAGACTTCTATTGGGTCATAAGTGATTGGATTATTTTGTATCAGTCTATATACAGAGGTCTACATCGTCCTGCATTTTGATAGTAAACATAAATGACCCAGGACATGAACAGCGACCTCCGGGGTGATAGTCATGTGTTTGTTTTATTAGATGGCAAAGGTGTGACAAAGGGTCTGTACTTGACAGCCTGGGAATGAGAATGAAATGAAAATGGTTCATCTTATGAAGAATGTGAAGGGGTAATTTCATGCCAATCTGATTTTTTGATTTGAGCCAGTGTTGAGAGAGGAAAGATCAAAGATTCCCCAACAAAATGATGATCCGTCCTCTTGGGACCATGAAGTTCAGGAAACTTGGCCTTGTTGGCAAGATGGAAACAATGACACAAAAGGAGAGGTCACTGCACGACAAAACATAGTGGAATCCATTGTACAGAGAATGGAAATTTAAAGCTTGACATACAGTAGGTCAAAGACAAGAACTCGAATGAGTGTTAATTTAATTCATTGATTTGTTAGGGAATATCAATCAAAGCTGTTGTTAACAGAGAGTTGGAATAATTACCAGCTGTGCATGTAGGGATGTTGGATGGGTCGGACAAACACAGGACCTTGATCCAGGAGATCTTTGTTATTTTTGATCTGCTGTGACTACCTCACATGCAACATCAGTTATCTTCATCTTCCTAATCCTTTCTAAGTAGTTGTGTTTCCTAAACCTAACCAAACTCTGTCTGTTTGACAACATTAACCACGTTTAAAAACTGTGACCATTATGTTTAAGTATGAGAACATGTGTTCGGGGTGCTAATTTAGGAAATGCTCCTGTGGATTCTGGTCTTTGCGACCAATCAAATCGCTTCACACCACACACAGCGCTCATTCACCCATTTACACACACATTCAAACACTGGTGGCCACTACCCTAACCGGTGCCACCGTCAGGAATTCATTCATACACTGATGAACACACCATTAGTGTTTTGCCCAAGCATACTTAAACATGTAGGCTGCCAGGGTCAAGAATCGAACCACCAACCTTCTGCTCCACCAACTGAACCACAGCCGCCTGTGGGCCTTATTAGAGGGTAGGAACAATCAACTTATATGGATGTAAGGTTTGTCCACAGACAGGAAACATTACAGGTGAATAGTAAAACTCAAAGTGCAGGCAGAGTGTGCAATGGGTTTGTTCTGAACCTGGTTTGTATCATGATTGGTGTGATTCCATCATAAACTGGCCTCCAGTTGGTCTGGAGTTCATTGGGGCCCAGAGTTAATCTTTGCCCCGTAGTGGGTTAAATGTAATCACAGCTATCACAAATCATCGTCTGGTATATTTCGAGAACATCTCAGTAGCTTCTGAAACATCTCAGCGCCCACTGAAGCAATTTTCTGAGTCATTTGTGTTGATCAACAACCCTTTCAACCTTTGCCATTACCACAGTCGTTTCATGCTATGAAGCAGGTCGCGTCTCAATTAATGAACCTTTGAGGGTGTTGAGAAGCAGCTAGCAGCAGCGATGTAAAGGAGCGATGCCTGTGGAAAGCCAGGGATTGACCTTACAAGAACTGCAGCACAGACTCTTCTCTAATCTACCTTCACTGAGCTGATTTTATTTCAGTGTCAGCCTGAATGGCTTTCACTGGCAGCTTTCCATTCAATAACGAAAAGAGTGAAGAAACTATGGAACTTTTTTTTCCCACAAAGGTGAAGCAAGTTTGCCTTAACTTTTTCTCAGCTTTACTGTTCAAAGTAGAGCAGATAAGTTGATGTAATTCTCTAACTTCACATGCATTTATATTGCACTTATTAAGAAAAGTGCTGAGTTCAAGCAGAGGTAGATTTTATGAACTCGCACATTAATATTGTTCAGCAGGTTATTGATTCATTTTACAGTTCTAATATGAGGCTGCAACAAACCTCCCTTTTATTTGAAATAACAAAGGTGCCATGAAAAAGTGTCATCTACATATATTGAATTCTTTTCATCCGCTCAATTGTGTTTTTGAAAGCAGCAGACACCCCTCAAGCAATTTACTCTCATTAAAGCTTGTTTAACTACAAAACACAAGACTGTTAACGGTTAATAATTCCCTCAAATTTACCAGGAAGGCCTCAATAAAAGACAATTAAATATGTTCCCTCGGGTTTCCAAATAATTTACCCAAACAAAACTGCTGCCTCAACATTAAGTGTTCAATCCGACTGTCAGCTACAAAAGGCCACAAAGAGGGTTCATTTAATAAATCACAACACAGGAAACATCATTGTTACAGCTCGTCTTTTGTTCGCCCGTGGCTGTTGGAAAGTTTCAGTGCAACTCATCAGAAACAATGATCGGAGCTCACAAAGCTCATTGTTTCACCTTGAAGAATAGTTTGACAGAAGTGTACTGTCTGAAACTAACTCAATATTTAAAAGAAAGTTATTCAAATTGTAATCATGTTCATTTCATCATTCCATGCCGGGTAAAAACGTAAAACTTTAAAAAGTGTTTTATCAACTCTTTTAACTCCCTTGACATAAAAAAAGCCAAGATGATGAAGAGCATTTATTTATTAATTAGTTTTCCCCCTCCCAAGTAGTCCATCTGCAGCTGAAACACCCTTGTGAATTGTAAGTTTCTCCGGTTTGTGTAATTAATTTAGTGATCACATTCTGACAAACTCCAAACTAAAAAAAACCTGCTCAGCCACAGGTCCCAGGCCGGGGAGTCATCCATCAATTTGTAATGCCTGGAGAACTCTGAAGTAATTCTCTGTGCTTGGATAGAAGTGTAAGAATAGCACTCACACACACATATATATACACACACACACACATACACACCACAGAGATTTCTGAGCAAGGTAATCATCACTTTAAGACATTCTGTCCATTTACCGTTTCAGTAGAGCTCAACATGGCTTGAAAATTGGTCTGTTGTAGGACCAGCAGCCACGTTATTACAGCCAGTGGTCCGTGTTTTATTATCCAGGTCAGTAGGCAGTTTAAAAATAAAACAAAAATGTAACTTTTAAATTTTAAAATATCATTTTGTAGCACCTGGGGACAAATTTTGAACATACAATTAATTAGCAGGATGTCAGGTAATGGCTTTGATTGAACAAAAATGTAATAAAATTGAGATACAGTTATAATATATAATAATATGATATGAGTTTGTCCAGAGATCATCATTTAATAATTAAAGTGCTGCTTCCGTTAAAATGCTAACGTAAGCATGCTAACATGCCTATTATAACTAGGCTAACATGCTGATGCCAAGCAAGTGTAATGTTTACCATGTTCACAATTAGCATGCTAACATTCGCTAATCAGCACTAAACACAAAATACAGCCGATGGGAATTTCATTAGTTTTGTTAATATTGCCTGGAACCAAATATTTTGACAAATTGAATTTTAGATCACCAAAAAGATAATAATTAATCCTGAGGGAGGAATTAATGTCTTTACCAAATTCAGTGATAAACTCAGTAGCTGTTGGGACATTTCAGTTGAACTACAAGCAGAAACTGTGTTGCTTGGTCGCGGTGAGATCAAAGCATAGTGAAGTTTGGATTGTACAAGAATGATGTCTAACAGTTTGATGAGCCCCTGAGCTTCCTGCTCACACCACCATCAGGCCAAAATGTTTACTTAGACACAACCAATCTTAGGTTTATTTTGCTCTGAGGAATTTTAGTTTTTTGGACTCTTTTTCCCTCTTTTGCTTTTGAAGCCAGCCTCAAGTGGCCAGCTGAGGAATTGCAGTTTTTAGCCCTGGAAGTTACTGTCTACTCTGAACATTTGGTGCCTATCGGTGGGACAACATGGCTGGACAGTGCCTTCCAAAATGCATATCTTATCTGTCGTCATCCATATCACAGCATAGGTTGTTTTGTGGTATTTGAATGAATTCCCAGTGCTGGCTATTTCATAATATAACGCTGTGATTACCAAGACATTTTCTGAGTTCATTTATGCTCCAGCCATTATGTCGTTTCTTCCTTTCAGCACTCTTTTCATCTTTCAACTTGTTGGCTTGTTAACTTGCAGTTATGACCGAAAAAATATAAAATGTCTTTTTAACAGTTTCTTGGAAGGATCTTTGTTTACCACATGATCACTATAAGACTCTTTTATCAACAGAGCAGCCAGCCATACTGTATTAAACTGAAGAAGCACTCGAGCTTGCTGCTTTTAAAGCTTTGAAATCAGTTTCTCATTTTTCTATTTCAGACTTTTAAATGAGAGCATGAAACTGTTCAGTGCTGCACAGAGCAAAGAAAGCGCTGTCTGCTGTTTGTACCTTGGAAGACCAGTTGCTCCTCTGTAATAATATGTTCATTAGAGTCTCATTATGCTAATGCAATGTACTTTGTTCCTCGCTGCTGTGTTCGGCAGGCCAGTTGGCGGTGGGAACCTGCGAGATAGTGATGCTCAACAGAGACAGCAGCGTTCCCAGACGGACCATCGCCAGGCAGACGGCCCGCTGCGCCTGCCGGAGAGGCCAGATTGCCGGGACCACCAGGGCGAGGCCGGCATGTGTAGACGGTGAGTGGAATGACCTTTCTAGCCCAGGGGAGGAAACTGTCCCGGAGAGGGCAGATTTGACTTATTGTAGTCCATCAAAATAAAAGACCCAATAATTGGAGAATTAATGTGCCTTGGACTTATAAATGTTCCATTCTCTTCACTGTTGCGGTCGTCCCCTTGAGCAAGGCACTGAAACAAAGCCCAGGTGTATGAATGGGAGGCTGGACAGACAAATAAATGTTGGATTAATTAAAAAAGATTCCTCAGTTGGTCCTCAGGAAAACTAGAAACAGTTTAATTTTGACTGTAATTTAATTCACTGGAAGTCATCCCATTTATTTTAAGTACAACCATTACTATTCCCATGATAGGCACCTCTGTCTCACCTGCAGTACCCTTATAATTTATTACCGGATGAACAACAACATTCTGGCAGCGGGTCAGAACCCTCTAATGTTTGTCTATATGGGGTCCACTGCATGAATTATGCCTTCCACTGCTTTATTACTGGCGCAGCATGGTTCAAAGTAGAATTACTCTCTGAATATTTCTTCTGTTTGAAGGAATATTTGCCTTTAATGTGCACTGGATGAATGCTTGACTCATGCCTTTATTTTGACACAGTGGTGAATATAAAGTTGATTATGCATATTATAAATGTTTTTTATGGCTGTATTGAATGTCATTTCATAATGTTCAAAGCTTCTATTAAGGCTTTCGAGTGTTGCTTCCAATGTCTGTCATCATGTTTTATGATGTTATGACCTTTTAAAAAAACTTGAACAAAATCTTCATTTTGAGAAAAGTCTGTTTGATTGGATCAAATGAGTTACAGTTCTGTGTGCACTGTGCACCGATTTTGCACCAATATGACTAAACTTATGTTTTCAGCAAATTGCTTTCCAACACATAACCTTATTAAAGTATATTTTGAACATAATTATACATTTTACATACAATGCATTACATTGTCAACCAATCCTGGAAACAGAAAATATAGAATAAATGAATGAAAAAATAGCTAAATTAACATCAGTGTATGTTCAGTATCAGTCAAAGCATTTCTAAAGAACCCCAAGTTTTCATTTGAGCCATATACAGCAATACCAATTTATACTAATATGTCTGTGATGGACCAATAAAACTGGCTGATATTGGCTCTAATATTTTTATATTTCTGCAGCGTTTGATAGTATTAAAGTGATGACATGCTGATGGTTTGCCAGGTGAATGCAGATGCATAATCTTTTTTTATTTTTGGAACCACTTTAGTTATTTACTATAATAGTGTCTGAGCCAGAGGAGAAATTTTGTCATTGCAGCTATTTAAATGTAAGTTCTAGTGCTGTTATATTGCTGCTATGTTAATACGGGTGTGTGGTTATGTATATCTTTTTGCAAAAATGTTTGACTTTTGAAAATGGCGACAGTGGAAATGTTTGGCTCGTATGAATCAGAAACAATTTGTAGAACAATTAAAAAAATAGTATAATACTTATAATATTAATGTAACCTAATCCTTATCTGGAACTGTGCAGAAATCTCAGGTTTAAACAGAATGATTGACATGCAACAAATATATAAATATAATATAAATAGACGTGCATATATGTGATAGTAAATTAATAGTTTGGCTTTTTGTTGGATGAGAAGATCTTTAGCACTGTCACATCTGTAGTGTAAATATAAATACACATAAAACAGTAAACAGCAGTAGAGTTAATCACAGCAGCGACTAAAAATACTTGAAATAAATAGCGATAACAACAAGTAATGGCATGTGGGATCATTAACTCTGCTACAACACAATCTGTAGCCCTTTTTTACCGCAGACGTTTTGACATAACAGGAACATCATGAAAAATCTTAACAGCAGAAGCACAGGTGTAACTATTAACATTATTGATAGATCCATTCTATTACGTGTCCCATTCCAGTGACCCAGCATGAACAATACCAGGACCCTGCATTTGGCACAGCTGAACACAATGCTATTAATGTGATATCAGTCAGAGACACTTACATTCATTTGAACATTTATAGTTGGCTTATTCTCCTGAAGAGAGGAAGTTGAGCTGCAGCAGCAAGCTAATCATCAGAGCAACAGAGATAAGTGTTATTATGTCTGCACCGCGCACCTGCATGAATATGATTGGACGATGCAAGCTACAAAGCTGTGATTGAGCCAATCATTGAACAGTTGTACAACCAGCTGGTGCCAATCAGATATCACAAGCACAACTTCAGTGCTCGGCCTGAGCTAACGCTACGCTTCATTAACTACACCTGTGCTTTTCCTGCTGTAGCAAATTAAAATGTCACATGTCACAATATCATGTGTCAATGTCAGCTGTAACAGGGCCTCTTTCTGTTCTTTCTCTGTGGAGGTTAGAATGTGTCACATTTTAATGGAAGTGATACTGCAACATGTAGGTTTATATCATGACTACACACAGTGGCTTCAAGCGTGACTGAGCAGTCGTGGCTCAGTGTGTGTGCGCTCATGAACGAGTTAAGTCAGAAAAGCGGCTCTTGTGCACATTCTCACTGTCCTCACAGATCAGTGTGGGTTTGTCCTTGTGAACGACTTGTTCCTCGCCTCAGTGTGTTAGCTTTATGCTAGCCGCTAGCTTGCTAATCTGTTGCTGAGCTCAGTGGTTCTTCAGCTCAGTTGGTGCGCAGTCACGCTGAACAAGAGTTGTGCAGAACAACTGTCACGATGAATGATAATCCAGAGCAGTTACTCTTGGAAGCTAACCTGGCTCTAAACTGCCCATGCACAGTACAGAAGCAGGATTTTGGGTTCACTCTGCAGGCAAATTGAAAAATGGCAATCCTCTTTAAAGGAGACATTTAATGAAAATTATATTGTATAATTTGCACATACATTTACATACAGTGCCTACCAACCTGCAAAGTGTGAAATCGTGAAAATCACATGTGACATGCAGGTTCATTAGAGTATCTCCACCCATATTTCTATAACCAATTAGAGTAGATGGGGTCTTAAAGAGACAGGCGCCAAAATTAAGCGTTTTAGACAAAGGGTGACACAGGTATATTTAGACAGACACTATGAGAATATAATGTGTTTTTTTTTTAACTAAAAGCATGCAAACATGTTGTAATAGAAACCCAAATTACATTAACCTGAAAATAATAATATGCATAACTTTCTCTCTTTAAGATTCAAAAAGAACTGTTGGTTTGTGAATGTAACATCGCGAGTGTGGAGTTTCTTTGGCTCCAAAAGGTCACATCTACAACGGATGATGTAATATGCACAGTAAGCAGTGTAAGAAGATGGGAGCAAGACAGGGGCAACACCACAAACATGTTTCACCATCCAGCATCAGGCTGAGCACAACCCTGATTCCAAAAACGCTTACATTGAACAGAATATAAGAACATTTTGCCTGAAAATTGTACAAAGATCAATACATATTACGTTCAAACTGATATATCTTTGTAAATATACACTGAATCGTCATTCTGTTTTTGCTTTTACACAGTTCTTTGGAAACAGGGTTGTTCAAGGAGAACCCACAACCAA
>CAFUXE010000866.1:93135-104854 GCA_903364295.1 Serranus cabrilla | reverse complement strand
GTGAAATCGTGAAAATCACATGTCACATGCAGGTTCATTAGAGTATCTCCACCCATATTTCTATAACCAATTAGAGTAGATGGGGTCTTAAAGAGACAGGCGCCAAAATTAAGCGTTTTAGACAAAGGGTGACACAGGTATATTTAGACAGACACTATGAGAATATAATGTGTTTTTTTTTTAACTAAAAGCATGCAAACATGTTGTAATAGAAACCCAAATTACATTAACCTGAAAATAATAATATGCATAACATGATCTCTTTAAGATTCAAAAAGAACTGTTGGTTTGTGAATGTAACATCGCGAGTGTGGAGTTTCTTTGGTTCCAAAAGGTCACATCTACAACGGATGATGTAATATGCACAGTAAGCAGTGTAAGAAGATGGGAGCAAGACAGGGGCAACACCACAAACATGTTTCACCATCCAACACAGATGCATCAGGCTGAGCACAACCCTGATTCCAAAAACGCTTACATTGAACAGAATATAAGAACATTTTGCCTGAAAATTGTACAAAGACAATATATATTACGTTCAAACTGATATATTTTTGTAAATATACACTGAATCGTCATTCTGTTTTTGCTTTTACACAGTTCTTTGGAAACAAGGTTGTACAAGGAGAACCCCACAACCAAACCTGGCCCAGGCTGGCATTGTTGAAGCATTTACAAGTTATAAAGTTTGTTGTCAGGATTGATGAACACTTTTATCTAAGAAATGCCCTTATTTAAGGACATATCACCCTTCCCCATCCTCCACATCAAACAAAAGTCAGAAACTTAAAAAAAGTTCCAATAGAGCAAAATGTCTGGGCTTCCTTCTTTCTCCATTAAAAGCAACTGCCGATGTAATTTGGTTGTTTAACCAGCCAATCGATAATCACTTTGCGTGTCTCCCTTTTTGATGCCCTTTAGATGCTTTGACTCCCAACTCTTTGACTGGCTGTCTGCATCAGACCTCCTCCAGTCAGCCGGCGTGGCTTCAGCAAATTAGTAATCGCTTTCTTTGTCTTTATGTTGTGTTTCCCTCCTCCTCTGGTGTTTTTAATATACTCCAGCTTGTAATGGAGAATGTGTGCTGTTCATCCTCTCTGGAAGATAAGATTTTATACTTTAGAGCCCCCCTCTGTGTTATTGGACAATATCTCGAGGAGGGCGATAAGACAGATGAGACACAGTCCATCTGCGATGCTGATTGGATCTCACAATATCACAATCACATGCATCAGACGCACCATTAGCTCCATCACGCAATGACTCATGTTAGCCTTAATCTAATAGCCCTGACATGAGACCGCAGTCCCACAGCCTCATGTCACGCTCCCCGTGCTGCTTTTAAGCAGCACTGCTCCTCTCTGCAGACGCCTCTCCATAACACTCAACAGATGCTAATTAACTTACAGAGAGCTATGATTACAGCAGCAGGAAATTGATTATTACGGGCTTCCCGCCGCACCACACCCTACACTCCATTAATAGCCGGTGCATTAAAGATGCAACCTGTTGCTAGCAGCCTCATTTAAAGGCTTTTCTGCTGACAGCTGAAAATGGCGTCCATCATCACGAGGCTTTAAAGTGGAGTTTCTGCATACGGCGTGAGAGCGCAGTGGCTTCTAACGCTGCCACATATCCGCTCTGACCTTTAGTTCAGGGTGCATTCAGTTACACTCGCTTTTGATGTGAATTCTCATAAATGCCCCTTCGCCCTTCCAAGCACATAAACCAATTTACTGACGTATAGACATGTTTATTCATTTGTGTCTCACTGAGGCTTTGGCTTATTCCATTTTTTTGTTCTGAGCTGTTATTAACACAGCAATGGCTCACTGTCCTCTGGGTCAATTTAATATAAGTCATTCACAGCAGCAGCAGCAGCAGCAGGAGTGGGTCGCTGCCTATTTTTTTTAGATGTGTGCTGATAGAATGGTGACCTTTAATGAAAGTTGAACTGTCGCTGACTGACGAGTGAGTAATCAAAGGCCAAGGACTCTGTCCTGATGCTGTGTGTTTATATAAACTCTCTCATTATTCTTCACTTAAAAAATCAAATAGAATAAAATAAACACACATATAGATGCAAATGCTGATTTGCGTACATGTTTGTTGATGTTAATGCAAACCTGCAGGTGTCTAGTTAGGGGGGCAGAGGTGGGGCACATGATGATCAACATTATAACAGCCATAGACTGTAAGATAACAGCACAACCTTGAGTGTGATTCTGCTGAAATGAACTTATTCTGCAGATATTTATTATATATACATATTATTCTGCCATTTCCGTACTTCTCCTTTTCCCAGAGAAAATCAAGCATTTCTGTCCTTTTTGTCCTTCAGACCGAATAAACAAACCATCTTGAACGCCGCTCCACAAAAGTACAAAGTAATGTACATTCACTCTGATCGAGAAATAAAGAGAATTCAACTCTCTGCAGCGTCTGACTGCCAGAGATGTGGAAATCCAGGTATTACACATCATTTGTGTAATCCACAATTTAAAGAATTTTAGTTACATGCATAAGTCTTGTTTGGAGTGATTTGAAAGAGGGAGAAACATTGATGCATTCATCGGCATTCAGTTCCTGGAGCTATACTTACACTGTCCCCGTCTAATCAAAGCAAATTATTCTAAATAACAGATATGATAGAGAGCTACTGCAGCAACAATCTGTCAGATTGCTGTGAGGCAGGTGAAAGTGTCTCCTAGTTTCTAAAGGTTTTTAGGCATTTGTGTGGAAAAGAACCAGAAACAGTAAACTAATCCTGGAAAGTAATGTTGCTGGAGGAACACTTGTGTCTTCTTGGCAATAATAATAAAGTTGTGATTAACAGCTGAAACAATGCCAGAGACAATAAAAACTTCACAATCTGCTGTGTGCAGTCCATCTTTGTTTGGAGTCGCACGATAAAGGCTGATAATGACGCTGGATCCTTTTTGGATGTGAAACTGTAACAATGCTAAATAAGACCCAAGTGCAAATAAGTAGAAGCAAACATACAAACAAGTTGCTTCTGTTGGAGAGGGAGAAATAAATAGCCTCCTGCAGATATTAGAAAACTTCCTTCGACTGAAGTTGTCTGACAGGGACAAAGGTGCACATGGTGCGGTGTCTCTAGCTTGTATACTGTATATCTATATATATAGATATACAGTATACAGTATATAGTGGGCTTAACAGGTGAGGCAATATACTGGTGCTGATAAGATAAGACAACCTGTTGTCCATATACTTCCAACCAGTGGGATTATCAGCACTATTTTTGAAGAACAGCTCCAGAATCAGCACCATGGACAGTGGTCAAGACAGATTCACTTCAAGTCATTTTTTTGGAGACTTTGTCTGCCCCAGTTTCATACTAAATACTCTAACTGGAAAAAGTGACATACTTGAGAACACTTAAAGGTGTCAGCATACATACTGACTTTATTTTTGAGCGTAGAGTTGTGAGACACGCTTGTCCCACAATGTTTATACTTACAATAAACTGTGGCTGGTGTACAGACAGCTACAAGAACATACCCAAAAGCATAACAAGTATAAAGTGAGTGTTTAAAAACTGCCAGTGGGTATAAAAGGCATGTTTGCTTAAGAATTACACCATTCTTCAGAGCCAGAAAGTGTAAAAGCAGAAATGTGTGACAGTCTTTGAACAAATCATGTGTAACCGAAGCTTCCATCCGAAAAAATAAAGCTGAACCAAATTAACCAAAGGTAAAAATGGTGATATTTCATGAAAGTCACTTTATTCTAAATAGTTTGCACTAACCAGGTCACGTAAATTAAAAGAATTGGTAACGCTTGGGGGCACTTGTAATAATGATATGTATAAATATAATTTATATAATATATAATGCAAAAATAGCTTCAACTTCCAAGAAAATCAGAAAGAAATTCAGCTTACATTTTTTTCCCTTTTTATATGATTTATGGGATTATTATTGTGTTATATTAAACCAAAGACATTTTTGTGTTCTTTCTATTTCGAGGCATGATCGTGCTGTTTCCATACAGGTGCAGAACTTATAGATTGCAGTGAAAAACAAGGGCACAAAGAGAAAAATGCCAACAAAAAGCCCCCAAAATGATTGGAGTTCAGAGGGTTAAGGGATAATAACAGTTCCCACATTGTAGTGTAACAGTGGCCCAAGTAATAAAGAGTCAGATGGTGCAAACTGATCCAGTCAGTGATATGTAGCTCGTTTATTTAGCCACCATAAGCGACTGGTCAGCTTACAGCAGCATGTGTTGGACTCAGAAGAAAAGTCTTTTATCACTCATTAATTTAACTTTTCGTCTCTGAGGGGAATAAATGTTCACTGTCTTCTTGTAGAAGTTACAGTCTCACTTTAAATGGTTGGTTAGGTTTTAAAATTCGTCATTGGCACTAATGTGCTGCTGACGTCATTCAGCACCTGCCTGTGATTTCCTGTCAGTACATGAATGCCCTCCATGTTAAACGAATGGAGTGGGCAGTAATTGATCTGGCTGTTTGTTCGTCTGAGTATTCATTTGTCACATGCAATATCTCAGGTGCTACAGCCTGGATTTTTAATGAAATTCACATAAATTACACATCTTAACACGGTTTTCAAGCATTTCCACTGCCAGTTACAGTGATTGGCATGTTGGTGGTGGTGGGGGATTACAAGTCAGCACTGAAACTTTAATAAACATCCTCTCCTACCGTGCAGGTTTGACTGATGTGGAATTTAGTGCACAGCAATTCTCGCATTACAAACTCTACTTCAAAGGCCATCAGTTTACTGGGTGTCATATTGGATTTTTGCACCATTTTGTATCCTGCCCC
This sequence comes from Serranus cabrilla, assembly GCA_903364295.1. NCBI lineage: Eukaryota > Metazoa > Chordata > Actinopteri > Perciformes > Serranidae > Serranus > Serranus cabrilla. Next base: position 100,041 of record CAFUXE010000866.1, on the reverse strand, counting down.
AGTAGAAAAGACGTGAGCTTTGTTTTCTGTGAACCGGATGGCACTGGTGCTTTTCTCACACTGCTCCACTGATGTTCCACCATGTTTGCAGTTGACCCTTCAGAGTGTATCCAGCCAACTTAGTGCAAGATTGTAGAAACTCATCTGCACAATTATAATCACCAGAAAAAGCTCACGGATTTGAATTTCTTTGCTGTTTTTCTGTAATGAATAGAAACTAAAATCCAAGGATTACGTATAATGTAGCCTTCGGGACAACAGTCTGCAGCTGGTGGCTTAAAGGAGACAATTGGACAAATATTTTTATCTCCCTCGCCATCCTGCCGGTATTCAAACTTCCATAATGACACACCAACAAGCTTACCTAAGCCCCGCAGCGAATAAAGTTTGTTATATGTGACTTACCTCAGAATTGATCGACTGATTGGCCCAGATGGCGGCTGCATTGTTCTTGCAGCATGACATGTTTACGCTGCTGTTCCTTATTTGTATTATTTCACAGAACAATTTCTCACTGCGTGATGAGTGCCGTGTATTTTTCTACAAAATAGCTGCTTTTGTTCAGTCTTTTTCAGGACACATTTCAAGCTTTTTCGCCCTCTTTTTGTACTGCTGTGTGTCACTGTTGTGCAGGTTTAGTCTGCACACTGTACACAGGAGGATTATGTGCTTTTCCTTGCTTGTCTCCCCGTTCTCACTCTAATCTGCTCCCCGACTCTCTCCCGCTCCCCTCTCCCCCTTCTCTGCTTGGCCTGTTGTTGCCATGCCATCACATCGCACTGTAATCGTATGAAGCTCGATGGCCACCACGATAAGAGCGAGCAGGCTGCAGGGGGACTGTTTGTATGCCGCTGCAAGCCTCAGCTTTCACACTTCCACGCGATGATTATTGACACTAAATGAGCCAAAAAGTGATGTTGGGGGAGATTAAGCAGGAGGAAAGCCTTCTTCAGCTTTATAATACAGACACAAGTGAGAATTTTTGTTGTATTCTTACCTCTGCGGCAGAGAGAAGCAGACTTTTTTTTCAACAAAGCTTATGTTTACAAAAAAAAAGAACTGTTATATTCAAATATCCCCTTTGCCTTAGATCTGCTGTCATTTTAGTTTCTTGTTGGTGCTCTTTGGTAGCAGTGCAAACTCTGTGTGTACATGTTGTATTGATACATTTGGTATATTATACATTTCACAGCACTAATTGTGGACAAAAATGTTATATATATATATATAGTGCCATATTTATATATTTTTGAGTGTGTGTGCACGTAGTAGTAGTATTAGTTTAACTGCAATTACAAGACTAGAAAAGTGGTCTCCCTGTTGCTCTGATCGATCCAAACTCTCACATTCTAAAAGCTTGTCGTTGTGCAGACAGACCTGACAAAGCATTGTGTTGTAGTTATTTTGGCATACTTTTGATCAGTTTACTCCACTTAAATCACAGCAAAAGCAGTTTACTTGGGGTTCATACCGCTGAATTAGCAAAGTGCAGGCATTCATCCAGACACAGTTGATGGAGAAGCAGTGAAATTCACTGAGCTGTGTGCACCTCTGAAAGATATTATTGATCCAGACATGGTGGCGTTTGGTTTTCTAACTTACCTGGAACTTACAGAAATGTTACAGAAAGTGAGAAGTGAGAGGCATGAGGTTTTGCACACGCTGCATTGGCCAAATGTGTCCTGCAACACAATACTGAGGCTGATCTTGTGTCAGAATTGCTTTGCCATGTAACTACAGCAGTTGTTGGTGCTTTGTGACCCCTACCAGCCACTTAAGAGCAGTGAGGAATCAGCAGTCAATAATGATATATTACAATCAACATGTGTCTCCAAAAATTGTGAATCATCATTAACCATGAGAGGTCCATGAGGAAACAGTCATAAATGTGTGCAAATAGTGTTGGTCCAGTAGTATGAGAGATTCGCTGCCGACAGACAGACTGAGATATGGACACACACACGCCTATATTTTCCAACCAACAGCAAAACCAAGAAGTTCTACATTTCTGGCCGAGGTGGTAATGTTTTCCATCCCCAAAAGGTTGAAAGCAGACAAATTAATTTGAAATATCAGGAAAAAATCAATATCTCTGGCAGTGAATGTGTTCCAGCAGTGTGGTGTTTACACAGAGCAACATTTGTAAATCAGCAGGAAAATGAAACATCTTGTTAGAATTGCATCATTTCCAGCAGACCTCGCTAATGTATGACTGAGCTGCACTCGCTGATCTAAAGTCAGAGAATCACATTTAGATTTAGATTGCTGATATCAAGATGCTACCAGATGGGCTTTACTATGTCTGGCCAACTTCCTGGTTTGATGACATCTTGATGAAACACACAGAGAAGCAAAGCCATTTTGACAAATGCAACAGAAAAATGTCTGTAATTCAACAGCTTGCTCAACAAAACACAATTTGTCATGAAGTCATTTGTAGCCTGGCTGCTGGCTGTGTTTAAAATGTGTTTAATGTTGGATTTTTCTGTTGTCATAATTACAAGTGAAAGACCATCAGGCCTGTGGTAGCAGGTTGCTCTGCGTAGAGGACAGAGGGCTGAAAATCTGGCCGCTGCGAATTCATCCAATCCATTATCGAAGCTTAATTAACATCAGCCAGAAAGCCTGTAAAACACTGTGAGAGTGTTTCTGGTGGACAGCTAAGCTGGGTAGCTAATCTTGTTGGATACTTAGCAGACGAAGCATCAGTATTAGAACCAATATTCAATTATTATTATCCTTCTCAATTTATTGGGTTTTAAGTATTGAAGCAGTGGTGGAAGAATTATTGGGATCTTTTACTTGGATAAAAGTAGCAATTCTACTGTGCAAAACACTGTATTACAAGTTAAAGTCCTGCAATCAAAATCTTACTTTCAGACAATTTTTAAAAGTATGTAAATATACTCTGCTATGATAACTTTTATAACATTGTGGATCAGCTTTTGGACACAGGGAATCAGGATTGTTTTACTCAATATGCCACCAGGGGGCAACTACATTTACCTTTCCTGGCAGGTAACACACACTTTGATTCCCAAGAACTCCCTCTGGGGTAATATAAATGTTAGCAATCTCAAGATATTATTCTTTTTATTTTACATGCAAGAAGAAAAAAAGCTAGCGTACTATGTTGACCGGTGCTAGCAGTGCAAGTCTGGTCTATTTTCATCATTAAAGGAAAACATAAGTGAGCTTTCAGACTCAGATAAAAGTCTGTTTTTGCACCAGATTTGGTGACTAGCAAACATATCAAAAGATGCTAGCTAACTTTAGCTAGCATCTTAGTTTGTTTGTGTGGTTTGTTAGCTTGTAACTGACAGCGGCTAACACAGTGCCAGTGGTTGTGGTAGCTACAGGAATATCTTTAATTATTTTAGAGTGTGTTTATCCGTCTGTACTGTCAAGACCACTTTCAGGTTTCTTTTGTTGGCTTTCCAAAGAAGTGAAGCACCAAATCTAGCTTGCTTTGCTTACATTTGAATCTCAGGTTAAGGTGAAGTGTGATGGTAGAGAAATGTGAAAACACTTTTTACACCAACACAAGTCGTCAAGGTCAGACATTTTATATATAAAACACAAGAGGAAAGAAAATCTTTTGTTAGTGCAGGGAGAATTCAGGTAAAAGGTCCATGATTATTAGCATAAAAATAAAGTTATAAGTGCCAAAAATAAAAGTACTCATTATGCAGACGGGCCCATTTCAGAATAATTATAACTTGATTATAATTATTCATGCTTTATTGTGTTTATTACTTTAATGTTGCAGCTGGTAAAGGTGAAGCTCCTTTTAATGACTTTATATTCTGCTGGGTACTTTGATTTATAATATTAAACTTTATTAACTGACTAACAACCGCAACAACAAAAACGTTGGGACACTGAAAATATATACACATAAATACATACAATTATTCTGAAATGGATGCGTTCTGTCTTATTTATGGTTAACTCAACTATTTGGAAGCAGGATTGTATATTTTATTATTAATAATCCAAATAAGCAAAGTAACTAAAGATATCCAACAAATTCTGTGGAGTCAAAGGTATAATATTTGCCTGCAAGATGGAGTAGAAGTATAAATTAACACAAAATGCAAATACTTGAGTAAAGTACAAGAAACTCAAAATTGTGCTCAAGTACAATACTTGAGTAAATGTACTTAGTTACATTCCACCACTGCAGAAGAGTTTTGGTTTCCTCACTTTTCGACTGTTGGCTCTAATGTCTTTATGAGGCGAATAGTGATGTGAGCTGGTTTAGACTCTCAGACAGACTGTTACTATCCTACTGATGATGAATTGTTGCAGTAGTACTTCTGGCAGCGTCAGACACGCGGTGCATTGTTTTGACGATTCATGCATCACTTGATGTCGTCTTTTCAATGCAATTAACATACTCTTGATGTCTTTCCTGTGTCTCTGAAAGTGTTTGTTATATTTGTTGCACCTCATCTAAATGCATTTTACATGAGCTGCCTGTGGCTTTGGTAAAAATTTGATGTTTTTTTTTACTTCTGCAGAGGAAGAATTTCATCAGGCTAAGAGTGCATCTGGTTCAGGCCTCACTGTTGTGCCTCCTGCTCTGCTCTGAGTCTCGTCTGGCTGTGCTGTGTTGTGCTGGGCAGGGCAGGGCTTTGGCACTGTGCACGGGGGGGACAGATGGTCTTACGTGTGATCTAGTTGGAGGTCCAGAAACCGTAACCCAGCAGGGACCCTGGCAGCTGACAAGCCTGGCCCGACGTTCCACGGTCCCCGGGCGGGACTCCCTGTGACTGTGCCGGCAACAGGCCGGGGCCACCCAGGTGTCAACCAGACAGGCAGACTCTCTCTCTCTGCCTCTCTCTCTCTCTCTGTCTCTTCCAACCACCGCAGCCAGCTGTTTCACCTCTGCCGCTGCGCCACCGCCGCCACCACCACACAGGAAAACATTACACAACAGGCCTGAAATCATGTCAACAGACACATCATAATCAAAGGACAATAATTCGCAGCCATTTGCATAAAAGAGGCATGTAATAGATACTGTAGGATGAAATATAGCAGCAGACAGCTTCGGCTCAGAGGCTTCCTGAGGATGCTGCTGGTGTGTGTTTGAGTGGGTGGGTGGTTGTACCATATAAGCTTTTTGATGTGTCCACAATTGCGCGTGCCAGCATATTGGACACATAGGTTTGATGGATAGAGACAGGCCGGAGCCAAACTGCAGCGCTGCCGTTTTGTAGCCGCTTGTGTTATTCATGATGTCGTCGTTGATGAAGTTATCACGGTGGCGGCTGCGCTCTAATCCCAGACACTGCCATGCGGCCCGCTCCAAGGCATACGGTACCAGGAAATACATCAAGTCATCATAGATCAAGTCACACTGTCATGGATGGCATTGAGAAAGTAACAAGGGCAAGCTATCGAGTGCCTGGATACTGTGGCAGCAGCTGAAAAATGCATTTATTTTAGCCAACCTCCGCGACTCTGGGCTGGCTGGGCTGATGCACTCCACGGTTAGTCAGCACTCCCGCCGCTCTGCCAGCTCAGCTTTTATTCCGTGCCCTGGAAATTGAGTTCTGCTGGCCCTGTAATGTACTCAAAACTACATCTGCAACCGACTGATAAATCTACGCTTTGTTGCGCCTGACGGATGGTTGTGAAAATGAAAATTCACCACGGCATGTTGCTGTGTCAAGAGGAAGGTCACTTCAGATTCTCCTCCCGCTCACCGAGGAAGCCCTGCTCAGGGTGAAGACGAAATGACCATTTTGTTTCAGTTTTAATATTTTCTTAGGCTTATTCAGTTCAATGAGATGACAGGTTGCTGGATTGTTTTGTTCCCCTGGTGTCTGACTGTAAAAAAAAAAAAAACACAGCTCCTCTTCCCATGTGTACACAATATCTATTATTTGCTGAGAGCCTTATATCCACACAGCAGTAATTGTGTATGTGTGGTTACATACATGGGGGTGGCTTGATAAATACCCCGAGCAGACAGATCTTTATTGCACAGCAGCAGACGAGGTATGACACTCCGAAGACCAATTTCCGACTGTTAACAAGCCCTGGACGAGGAATACCTCACAGCCAAATGTCACAGGGACTCCTCCTTTCCACACCTCCTCACTCTCCTCCTCTCTCTGCTGTTCCGCCCTCAGCTCTCCAGTGGACATTCAACGAATTGTAGTTCCTCTCTTTCAATTTGCCGACCGTGTTACCTCGTTCCACAATGTGGCGCCCCGGGGGGATCGCGGGGAGGCAGGAGCAGCGGCCTCGGCCAGGTCCGCAGAGAGCCGATAACCTTTCAGTGTTGCTTTAGCACGCTGTGTAAAGAACAATCAGAGCTTATCAGCATCGACTACAGGCGAATGCTAATTCAATGTCATGCAGACAGACTGCAGAGGGAGAATGAGAGCATCGCCGGCTTTCACTCTGACAGCCTGATGTCTCAAATAACTTTAAGAAGACTTTCTAATCTGTAAACGGCTCCCTTTGAAATGTTACTGACTCCTGCTTTTGGATTAAAGGGACAGTTCACCTGCTCATCTGTAGCACTTTATATCAGTCTACATGGTTTAGGTGACGTCTCAAATATATACATATTGTGAGCAGTTTCATGTATGTATTATAGTAGAAATACAATAGTTTCTACATGAAATTCCTTACAGAAAGGTCTTTGGATGATCTTCAGTAACTGGGTCATGATTTCTGGAAAGAGATATTGATGTTGAGTTTTTCAAATGTATTTGTTTTGTGCTTTGAGCACCACAAGCTGAGTGCCATCTACTTCCATTACATGCAAAAGAGGGCAGACATCTCCACGGCCGATATCCCCCAGCTAGTTCAAAGCTGCAGTTGTCATGTGTCACATTGAGAACGGGTTGCAGCGGTTCAGAAACGTTCACATTCAACATATTTGTG
>CAFUXE010000866.1:60296-83764 GCA_903364295.1 Serranus cabrilla | reverse complement strand
GAAAGGTCCACATATGATATTCTCCGAGGTGGAAAGCGCAATTCGGGAGGGGCAGGTGGAGTGTTATGAGGTTGGTTTCATGCACTTGACAGGAGGGGCGTGTGGATGTGAAGTGTTAGGTTACACAAGAGCGCAGTTGTGTGTTAGGTGTGTGTGTGTGTGTGAATGTGGTGGAAATGGCCGTCAGGTGGAAAATTGACAAGACAGACAGACTGAATTCAGGACAGTAAAATGGTTTTTCTCCTTTCAGGCGAGCAAGGCGGTTGTGAGATTGCATCACTTGCTCCCCGCTTGGTGAGAGCTCTTTCGAGAGCAATACTGAGCTCCATTATCAGCCTTTGCTAATCAAGTGATGGGTTTAAATTGAAACTGCGCATGGAAATGCTTCCTCAGTGTGGGGTGAGACTCGACGCTTCTCCTAAATATTATGTTCTGGGCTTCAAATGTTACTTCACAGGCTAGAGGGAGCTTAAATTATGAAATGTAAGCACTTGAAATCCTGATTTGATCACATTCAGACTGCGGTTTCATGTAGTCTCCATCCCTCAGACAATGCTCGACAGGAGCTGGGAAAAAAATTCTTCCTACGCCCACACAACAAATGCTCAGCTAGTGTGTGGCCTGGAGAGAAACGAGAACAGTTTGGCGTTTTTTTTGCCAAACGAAGGCGAAATGAACAGCACACACATACACACACAGAGACATACACACACGGCACGACCCAGTGGGTCAGAGAGGCTTGCATCATGTTTTTTAGTATTTTCTTCTTTTTTCCCCCCCTGCTCTGGTGGCCCTCCTCCAGCTATGTGCTCTTTGTTCCAGCGTCAGCCAGGGCGCAAAAGCTAGTGGAGTGTGTGTAGTCCTGCCAGTGCTGCTGTGAACATGAAGACATCATAACCAGTTAGCTCTGCAGGCCTTTTGAAAGCATGCCATATGACACGAAATCTTGATTTGTACAGGGAAAAAAGAAGCAAAAAGGTGAACCTTTATGAGAAACAGGTGAATAGAAAATTACATAAATGTGAAGCAGACGGGCAAATAAACAGAGAAATTGCATTTATGGCAACACATCAATAGAAATGTTCCTGTCCTGTTAGGAAGGAGTTATGAAATTCTCACCTCTTATGAAAGAGGTGATAAAATTACATGGACAGATGATGCAGCTCCACAGCGTCGTTATGTAACACTCGCTAGCACCTCCGTTATAAAGGCTTCAATGTCTACGGCAAACAACCAGGCAGCCAAGTCATGTGTCGCCATGGTCACTGCTGTGCTGGCAACCCATCTGACCAGAGACAGACTTCTAATGAGCTCGCTTCTCAAAAGGCAACGCGACACACTCGCAGGCTCTGTCAGCAACACAACTGTTTGTGTGCGTGCTTCTTGAAAGGAATTGTTGATTAGACGGTGAGGTCGGAGATTTCTGGTTGGCCTGGTATCATTAGTGTAAAGGATGGAATAAGGATGTGGTGTCCGGGTTAGAATAAACACAAAGCAATGAGGTTTAAAATAGAGTCTCAGGTGCACTGCCTGAAATATCCAAGCATGTCATCTCTCCCTACTGCAATTAAATGACTTTCTACAGTATCCATGACATTTCCTTTGTATTACTGAGCCATTTCAAACTGTACAAGAAGCAGGTGTAACGGTCTGAATCCTAACCCGAACATCCTCCACAACAAATCCCATGAAAAGACAACCAACAGTGAATTCATCCTGCTAATCAGTATTACCTGCGAAGGCCAAATCTTGGCTTCCATTGTTGTGCAAAAGCTATTAAAAACACACCGTTGCACTGGGTGAAATGTCTCTTCATTATTATGAAGACACACATTGTATCTTATCTTCAGTCAATCCCTTTCACACCATTCTGCAGCTGTAAATACTTGCTGCAGCACTAAAGGTGTATTAGTCCACCGCTGAAAATAGTCCCCGACATACGCACAATTTACTCCTGTTTGAGTAATCTTTGCTAAAAACTATAATGCCCAGCTGTTTAGGAAAGTGACCCTTTGCTAAGTCCCGCCCATTGAACCAGATTGGCCAATGATAGTGTAGCATCAGCCTGCTCCAAAGACATGTCATGCAATATTTGCAGATTTTCTTCATTTTTGGCTGGTTTTGTGGATTTCATGCTGTTTAAATGTTGTGTCATCATGATGCTACTTGTGTTACCCAGAGAGGTTGAACAGAAATGTAAAAACCTGTGGCGCTAACATTAGCACATCATTAACTCGCACTTATATGCTAGATAGCTTCTGAAGGTGTACTGCGTGTATATACATGCTGCTTTTGCTCTTTAATAATTGTAACAGTGAATGAAAATCAATCCTGGAACAGTGTAGCTTAGGCCTGCTGGCAAAGGTCTGCTGATGCTCGGGGAAACTGAGACCGGGCTCTGTTACTGAAATTATACTGGTATCGGCAAAGTTTCCCTTAAGGAGAAACTTTTTTCCTGTAGAGCATTGTTTCTTCTATCTCCACCGCCAGGTGATGTGTCAGTTCACCTTTACACTGTGATTCTTTTGGCCTGAGCTTCTCTCTTTATCTTTTAACCAGTTTTCACTGCTGAGTCAGTCTGACATCCTGGTTACATCCTTCAAACACATGCTTCACTTTTTAATTTTTCCAAAACTTAGATAATATTCCTTCAGGGAGTGCAGTTTGTGACAGTGCAGACTCCCTGCTCGTTGACAGCTTGTTAGAGTAGCAATAACAAAGGGGCGGGACTTAGTGAAGGGTCAATTACTGAACCGTTTCTTTATTTTTACAGTGAAAATGAAACATGTCTGTCATCTCAAACCAGTCTGGCCATTATCCTCTATCCTCAGACCGGCCTGTCTGGCACCAACAGCCACGCCACGTTCAAAGTCACTTTAATCCCCTTCCTTCCCCTTCTTCACCATTTCTATGTGCCTAAATGCATTGAGTTGCTGCCATGTGTTTGACTGACTCAACAAGATCTCCAACCTAGACAGAAACAACCTAACCACCCATAACGACACATCTAAAAAATATTATACATACACAAAAAAAAGCTGCAGTATTATCAAATTTATGCTACAAACCACTGAGCTAGTTGCTAGCTAGCAAGATGGCGGCAGAGGACAGTCTAATTAGTAAATATGAGTCGTATTTTGCTGCCTGTACATACGACCTATTTTGATGCTTTTAAGGGCAGACGAGTCTGACTGATTAGTTATTTGCGTGAACGAGCAGTTGAACTGGTGTACCTGATAAAATGACAAAAGAGAGGACATGGTCCTATAATATACATATAGGCCTATTTCATAAAAATGCTCTATTTCACAGAGAGCTCAGACAGTAAACAACAGGAAAACACACGAGTAAAACAACTATTTTTTTTTACTTTTTACTGGGGTTGCATTTTTAGTTTCCTGCTTTTTCAGTGTGTTAATAAAATGAAACACTCATACAGTTCTCATACACTTTGCTTACAACTTTACTTACATTAGTCACCCACAAACAGAGGTGCCCTTGAATCGCTGATTTATTATGTTAAGTCCCGCTCTGTCTCTGGTATATGTTATATTTAAACCACTACTCTGCATTCAGTAATTCATATATGTGTGTGCCACAATATAGCCTTACACACTGACTGATGACAACTGTTAAACAACCTGTGACCACTGTGGGCTCTGTGCTGATGAGAAATGATCACCCTGCAGTCAAGAAAAGGTTTTCATAAGACAAACAGGTGAAAAGCCTGAATGCTGCATCGAATCCTTTAAGTGTGAATGTGATTTTTTACAGACTTTTGATTCGACCAAACCCACCTTTATCCAAACAGCTAATCCCTCTGACAATATACCATAATGGCACTTTTTTCAAGAGCTCCTTCATTGCCCTTTATTTGCAGTTGCATTAGCCTGTATGTGACTCTGCTCTTACCTCTCATATATTGTGAGTGTATTATATGTAAATTGTCCCTACACAGCTCTTGTGTTTGCAACAGAGCTGCCTCCTGAACCTCGTGCAGATTTGTATTCTCAGCGGGACGCCATCTTTAGATAAAGGTGGTCTATGATAGTGAAATCCCTTTCATTATGTGCTGCAGCGCTGTGACCAGCAGCATTCATTAAGACTAAATAAAACGCATAATGAGAGACGTAAAGTAGGTTGTTTTTTGAATAGTAACTGCTTGTACTGAAGGCTCAAAAGGATGGATGCAGCAAAAACTGGCCCTGAGTGAAAAAGGATGTGTTATCAACAGCCGTGGGAAAACATGAGCAAGGAAATCATAAATGGAGTTCATTAGAGAAATGTTTACATCTTCAAAATGCACTGAAAAACCAGGCCAGAGCATTCTCAAATATTAGACATGCATGCTGTGCTCCGCATCCTTCAATGCTCTGCTGGCTTTCAGTCTCATTTGGAGATGAAATTATTAAATTCTGTGCCCCAACAAGTAAATTCTAACCATTGTGCACAGCTAACAGGCTAATTTTCAGCAGTGTCGGCTTGAAAAAGTTGTACTTTTACTGTTATTTTTTCACTTTGCAGTATCTGTCAAAAAAGATGCAAATCTGTAATTGCCTGAGACTGCTATGTTTTCAATTCATTCTTAATAACTTCAATGCCACGCCGTTTTTTCTTTGATACATACACCAGACAAAAGAGCACAAGTTCAGCTTTTATGTTTTCCTGGCTCACCTCCAGGCTTTCACTCACAATCCTGTTTGTGAACTGACGGCACTCCTGTCATATTGTATCTGACAGGCTCTCCCTGGATCCTCGGGGATAACATATTGTAGCCTGGCCGCTCTGCCTTTGGATGTACATTTATAAAATGACTGACAGTACACAGAGGTTACGCTCGATAAGCAAATATACTCTTTATTTCGGTTTCATTTACAGATCTTCTATTTATCAAGCGGAAAAGAAAAATGCACTCCTTTGGTTTCAGCTCATCTGTTTGTCGGGTGCTGTGGCATGATCATCAGTCTTGGGGAGATAGCTTGTGGACTGATGCAGAAAATATATTGAAATAGGTTGGATTGATAGAGATGTTAAGAAACAGAGAGAAAACCCACCTTTCCGTTCTCCTCTTTCATTTGCGTTATCGTAGGTGTTGTGTTACGGAACATACGTACTGCGGGAAGCTCGGTGATTACATTTACAGTTTTCTCTTGTGTTCATTCACAGGGCATACAAAAGCAACACATTGTTTTTGTTTCCTCGTGTTCTGCCATCAGCCTTTAAAAGAGCTCTTTTTTCAGCTCGCCCTTCCCACCCACCTCTCCTCTTTGTCTCAGACCCAGTGAATGTGGTCCCTTCTGCTGTCACTTTCAGCACACTTTACCCCGCTCCCCTGTTTGAAGTTCTGTCATTGCCAGGCTTTGAACTGCCATGTGATTTTTTACCCTGCACAATGCTTGTCTCCAGAGCTTCGTCTGGTGTGAAATTGTCAGAGCCATAGGCCACATTTCAACACACGCTTTTTGTACCCCGTGTAATGCAACATCCTATTTCATTGTTTGGAGCTGCTGCCTGGGATGCAGCATAATTTGTGTCCCATGTAAAGGTCCTATATTGAAAAAAAAAAAGAAATTTCCATGTCTTATTTATTTAATAAAGCAGGACAAAGTGAAATATAAATACAGGAAAAGTATCAAAATGCTCAATCCACACAGAAATTCACTCTTGTTCAGACACTGTGCCTTTAGATAAACCAGTAAGATTTCTGTAAGGTTGTGATGTCATAACTATAATATATAGATAGATGCTGCAACAATGCCATTACAGTCATTCCCCGGCTGCAATGATGATACAGAGATGCATAGAAGACCTAGAGACGCTGACCAATCAGAGCAGGGAGGGGGTCTTAAAGAGACAGGCACTAAAACGGCAATTTCAGACAGACTGTGAGGTATATATATAGGTATAGTTTAAGAAAAAACTAAAACAGGAAAACATGTTCTCGTAAAAACCCAAAATACAAGCTTGAAGCTGAAAATGATCAGAATATGTCCCCTTTAAAGTACCATTTTCACCCTAAAAACATAACCTGTGTCCAGTGATATACAAGCAGAATATACAAATGAGATTTTCGTTGAATTTCGTTCATTGTCTACTGAGTACTTACTCTCATCATGACATTTCATATTCCACGACATATATCAGACAGCTGTAGTTTACTTTGCAGGTTAAAATTTTATGAACAAAACATTCGATCAAATTATAAAATATGCAGCATTTTTATAGATTAAACCGCTCAGCAGTGTGTAAATATTTGAAAGAACCTTCACTTTGATAAGCTACAATATAAAATACAAATCACATAATGCATTAGTAATAAAAGTTCAGTATCATGTACAGCACACGTACCAGCACAATATGTATCCATACTTTATAAACGACAATACAAGTGGTTTTGGCCCATTCAGATTTTGCAAACGTTTCACAGACCGTACTCAAATTTGAATGTGTTTGTTTTTCTTTCCTTCCAGGCATCTTTTGCTTTCCATTAATTTCTGTGTGTATGAAAATCAATAAGCTCTTGACACTTGATATGTGCAATCCATCACAATGAATATCGAGTCTATATTCAAAAGTTATATTATTGTTTTCAGGTAGTTCACAGCCGACCTTTCAAATGAATCTGCACCTAAACTGCATTGTCATGCAGCACTGATGTAACATTTAAAAAAAAAAAGTTGACTTGATATTCAATGTATTGATCACCCACATCGAGCCACTTTCAGCAGCCTGCTTATGATTTCAATGTCGGCCTTGAATAAAAACAATCCAATAATGTAAAGTCTATATGTGTGTTGATAAAGCTTTCCACTGCACTACAGCACATTACTACCCATCAACATTTCGCTATTATCAGTTATTTAGCTGTCTTTAATGTGAAAGAGTTTACTTTGCTGTTCTCATTAGCTATCACCTTGTTAGCTTTTTTGTTAACTGTTTTGCAACTGCATTTAACTGCAAATTGTGCTCTAACAACCTCTGAAAATACTGAAAGGTTCAAATTTCTTCAACGATAGCACACCTGTAAATCAAAAGGTTACCCACCATGAGGCATACCCTGCTTTATCATCATATTTTACGCTAAATGGGACCATAAATAAGAAGTTAAATGCTGAAACTGCACCTGAAACTTGAAACTAGTGATTTAGACAAATCATTATTTTACTAAAGGCAATAAATCAAATTAGATGTAGGGTGATTTTCTCAAAGACTTACTGAATATACAACTGGACTTATTTTTGCAACCAGTGGAGTCGCCCCCTGCTGGCTCTTTAAAAGAATGCAGGTTTCAGGCACTTCTGCATTGGCTTAACTTTGGTGGTCGCTGCTTGCTCCAAATGAATGCGCATGTTGTTGTGTCTATTGGATGTGTAAATAATTAATACTGTGCTGACACATTAGCCATGACAACTTTAAATTAAGAATAATAATACAACAAGGTATTTCTTTTAATATATATAATCTATCTTTCAATACATTATAATACTTCTACTTTTGCTTTGTTAAAGGATACAAATTTGGGAGAATCGCTGCCTGCCAAATACAACCCAATGCTTTGTTTCTCTGAGATAGCTCTGGGTCAGATAGTCGTACAGCAGGCTCGTGCTCTGGGCGTGAAGCATCCACTCTGGGTCTTCAGTAGGCAATGGCTGTGCTTGTTAGCCTAATAACAACAGCAGCTCTAGTGGCTGGTAATGACTGGGATCTCTATGAGTCTCCAGTTGATGAAACCAACAAAACCCGGTGCAGGAGTCCACTTGTTAGGAGAGACCCTGGGGAAAGATTTTTAGTTACTGCAGTGATGGCACAGTGCCTGTCTCCATAATGGCTGGGTGGGCTGCTGGTGAGAATTTTGCGGCTTGAAGTGCCACCAAATATGCAGCCTGTGCTTTGTTTCCCCCTGAGCACTGAGCAAACATGCTGTCTGCTCTACCTGCAGTGGCTTTCCCTCCCAGCTACAAAGACTTCTGGGAGTTGTAATGCTACCTTGGCGGAGGATTTTATTTGTGTAATGCGAGGCATACTGTATCTTAAAAATACTTTGATCCCCAAATATGCTGTGCTGATGATAAGGAAGGAAGTTAATTGAATCCCTTAATATTTTTGCCAATCTCTGCTGGCACTCTCTCAAAGATCCAGGCTGCGCACCTCATTTGAACTGCGAAACTTTATCATTTATGCACAGTGCTCAATGTTTACAAGTGGCGATGAAACGAGGGCACCCCGAGCTCAGAGACGAGGTCCAAATGTTTCAATTTCACCGCAACATAAGCAATTAGTGAAGCGCTTATTAGTGTGCTCCCCGCTTTCATTCTCTCTCCTTATCTGCGAATCTCCCTCATCCCTCGTGCCAGCGGGAGATGAATATGTCTTCGATGTCCTTGGATTCCTGTCTTGTAAACACCATAGGCGGTGAGCACTGTTTACCGGTGTGCATGGCAGGCAAACAGCCGGCTCCGTCTCCTGCACAGTTTCATCCCATGGGGCCAAACTCACCTTGTTACCCTTTTAATTAGTAGGAGCAGTTAATAGTGCCGGCTGCTTCTGCCGCCTCAGCACTCTGCTCCGACTTCAAGAATCCCTCCAATCGATAGCAAAGAGTCCGACTGAGACGGGGAGTCGAGGGAGAGGAGAGGGTCCTATTGTGGGAGCAGCTCAGGTACATTCACAATGTTTTTTGGAAAGAAATCAAACAACAAACTATTTTCTTTGAAGGAACCTTTGGGGCGGGTGTATCAATATCTGTTCTTTCTCCTTTCCCCTTGTACATTTAAAGGGATAACAAGGTCTCTGGGTTCCTCATGCACATTCCTTCTCGCCCAGTTTCTCCTCTCCCACATTTCCTCTCCCTCGAAAATGAATGTAATCAAAAAGCTAAGGGTTTGCTCGGCAGATTCTATTGTGCCCTTATAAGCTTTTATCCCTTCCAACCGCTCGCCTCCCGTGCTCATTTCTTTTCTTGTTTTGATTTAAAGATGCAGTGGAAGTACTTAGCATTTAGATGACATGCTGCCGGAGAGGTGTGATGGATCAGCGCCTCTTCAGAGGACTGAATTTCTTCGACAGCGGCGGGGCCGGTCGGCCGGTCGGGCAGACAGTGCGACAGATCGCAGGACGACAGGCCGGGCGGGCAGCAGAATACCAAGTCCACCCTCACTGCCGCAGATAGCCTGGCACCGCCGAGAGCAGAGCAGAGCAGAGCAGGGGCTGCTGGGAATGCCAATGTGCTGCCCAGACAGCCGTCTCGCCTTGGCTCCTCTGATTGGCTAAACAGACCATTAGCTTCCTGATTATGATTAGCCGAGTCATTATCTACACAAAAGTGGCTCATTCACCAATATTAAGAAGGCAAAGGAGCTGTTTTGTTCCTCCGGTCAAGGGGAAAACAGCATGTTTTCATGTGTGCTCCTAAAGATGAATGTAGGAGGCAAGAAGTTGTTGTTCACAAAGAAACAAAGTGGAACACTGTTTATCACTCTGCCTTACAGCTAATGCGATAAAAATTCTCTACCCATGTGATGCCATTGACGGAAGAAAGGAAAGGTCTCTCAATCGTTAACGCGGATGATGAGGTGGCCATTACTCGCTCGTATTTTCTGGTCGAGGAGAGAAGCGGTGTCCTCAGAGGTCATAAAAACTGGGAGAGAACAAAATAACCTTCAGCTCCCATCGTCTCGCCTTAGATATAATTGGAAGACATGCCATCTGTGCTTTTAAATGGACATATGCTGCTCTGCGTCCGAGGCCAATATGCTGAGGGAAAGTTGAGTAAACCGTTAGTGAAAGCTGGCCCTCTGTTCTTCCCCTGCTGACCTTCTACTTTTCTTTTCCAGCCTTTGCCCAAGGAGCCATCGTAGGATGCAGAGAAACAGCAAGTATGTGAGTTTTTATTATGTGTCTCAATCTAACTTTTCATACTGAGTGTATAATCCTGCTTCAGTTCACTCTGACATGCAAAACATTAGTTAAAAGTGTGTTATGGACTGAAGATCCATTAATAAGGGATAAAGCCTCACAGCTCCGCACGGCATATTGTAGCGATCCTTAAACACTTTGACCATATGATTTAATCTGCTATGCACAACAACATAACATTACAGTGTTTACACAGTGGTCACATATATGCAGTGATCAACACTAAATAGCGTTAGTTATTACTTAAGTATGTTCTCCATCTGCAGTGGGAGGATGCCTGAGTGATGCCGTCCTAAATAGAATGATTGTTTGAAAGTAAGACTGCTGACTGAAACGTGTGCGGTGGATCTGCAATTTCAGATTCATTAGTATCCGTTCGTAATGTAATGAGAACTCAACAGGACGCCTCTTCACCCGTGGGTTGTGTGTGTGTTTTTAGACTTGCAATTTGTATTGGTGACATGCTGAATCTGATCTGAATGTCATTAAGACATAAAAAAAAAGATATATTTATAATAATATATTTCCTTTTTTTTTTGCCGATCTGAAAAATATTCCAATCCGTGACTCAAAACCGTGATACAATCTGAACCGTGAGTTTTGTGATCTGTTGCACATTCAGGTTGTCGTGTCTTGCAGGAAGCAGAATATCTCTTCAAAGAAACTTGACGAAGTCAGCCATTAGTGTGTGTTCCTCATGTATTTTCAGTCCTGCTCTCAACACTGAGCTTAAATAAAGATCAACCAGGACTGCAAGAAGATACAATAGAATTGCCCATTTCTCAGGATGCAGTCACTTTGATGATGCAAAGGAAAAAGGGATCTCAAAGGGATTTATTGGAAGTTTTGAAATGCATAAGGATGGAAACTTAAAAGCCCCACTGTGGTAGCATCAAAGGGAGAGGATACTTCAAGTGTCCAGGCTTTCTTTAAGGACAAAGAAAAAAATATGAATGGGAGGATGTTCTTGACAAAAGCAATAAAGAAAAAATGGTACATTTTGAAAACCCTTTTCTCAATGCCATGGCAACAGATTCCTGAGATTTGGCCGTCTGCCGAGTTGGATACTAGAAGCTGGCATGTAATCTAGATTCAGGAGCAGGCTAGCCGGGCGCTGCTGGCAGGTAACTTTACTTTCACAAACATTTTCCCAAGGAAATCTAAAAATTAAACTAAATTCCCCACATAAAAACGTTGACTGAGTATCTGCTAATCTTTTATATTCTGCAAAACCAGAGGCATTTGGAATCTGCATGCTTTACGTCTCCTAGCCAATATTCTAAGATTGATTTTCCCTCTTCCACCGAGAAAACAAAATGAATCACGCACAATTACCAAGGACAGGGAGAAAGGGGGAATTGGGGGCGTCATAAATATTTATTTGCCAGCCCTGGGAATTTGTGCAATTCTGTGTGGATTTGCCAACTCATATTTAAGTGTCTGAATGATTTATATGGGCAGTCCTGGGTGTCACATTTGTCCACTGTCACCGTGAATCATTTATGTATTAACATTTATGGATTTATCCATATAACATATTCATGGCTGAGTTCTATTATCATTCAAATTGGTTTCTTGATCAAATGATTGGCTAAATTAAGTCATTAGCTGCAGAATTTCATTGGAGGTGAAATGTATTCCATGTGGAAAGGAATAAATCAGTACGTATGTATGGACCAATCCCTTTGCACAACCATTCATAAAATTAGCTTGATTAGAAAAGAAAGCCTCTTTCAGACATGGAATAAGTGAAATGGCTGGATTTGTATAGTTGTCTATGTAATGGATTTTTGTCAATGAGACATTGTGGAGATGTTCGGCATTATTCAGACCTTTATGGAAAGAGACACAGGCTCCATATTTGGCGGCCCAACTGCAACAGGCAACAAACAGCGTTAAGTTAGAAAGTAACATCAAGGAGCGAAGGTGTTTTTTGTTCACAGATGGATTTTAAAACATGTTTTATGGTTGTAGCTTTAATTAATGACCATTGTGAGTGTTTAGGAGTGTTTTCTTATTGGGCTTTTACAGAATGTGTCATTTATATGGAATGTCTTGTCTTTAATCTGAGACCTAAAGTTTTGGCTAATTGATTGATTGCTTAGGGACGCTGACCGTCTCTTGTGGAGCCCCTAAAAACATCTGTAGTCAAGTTCACATATAACAAAAAGTGGTGATGTGTGCCAAAACTCTGTTGTCTGTTTTATAATATTTAACAGAGCATGTGCACCGAATGACAAGACTTTAATTTGGAGCTCTCATTTAATTCTTAATTGGCCCACATGCTGTATGTAAAGAGTTTTGTTGGAGCTGGCTTAGATGAAAATTGAAAATACAGGGAGGGGGTGCCGCTCTGATTATTACTGTGCTGTTGTTATTGTTTTCTCTTGTCATGCACTGTGAGGGTAACAAAAAAGAAGAATATCCACAACAGCTTAAAATGGTCTCATTTAGTGTTTTGTGGTTTATTAAACTGAATTTATTTTTGATAAAGAAAAACAATGAGAAAGTGCTTCTTGGATTTGACGGTAATGTGAAACATAACAGGTGCTCCTATTGCACAAGCAGGCAATCAACAAAAAGAGGAATGAAATCCAAAAAGTCAAGGCCCTCTGCTTCACTAAGGTACAACAAATACAAAAAAAATCTTTATTATAGAGTGTTTACTTTCTTTGTGTGAAAGAAATAATAATAATAAAGTGATTTAATAAATGCATTTCTCTCACAAAGGCTGCAAGCACATTTAATCTCTGAGCAGATTTAACCTTGTTTTGTGTTGCAGCAGCCTTTATGTTAATATGGTGTTGGTTGTTTTGGAGTTGTCTTACGTAAACTGTGTTTGACCTGATTATCATAATGACTTTTACATAAAAGTGACTCAGTGATTTATTCAGACGTGTAACATTTAAAATTGTCAGGACTATTGAGGCTTTAAGCCCATCCATAGAGAGCCACTGTCCAGTCCTAAAGCAACCATAGAGGAGGTGAGGTAAGCAAGGGTGAAAAACAAAAAAGGTGTGCAAATTGAATCTGAAAGGCCAGAAGCAGACTAACAGCCACTTGAATTTAGTTTGAGAATAAATCATTCGTACTCACCAAAGTGTGACTGACTCACTTGCTAGCTTCCTAGCTTGTTTTGCTAACCTCAGCACATGATGCTAACGCCATATGGCTAAAAGTTTCCACCTGTTTATGTTTCTACTTCATGTGAATGTCTACTTCTCTCTGTTATTATCTAGAATTATTATTCCTGAAATTTGGTATTGTTTCCTTTGGAATATCTCCTACTGATATCGTAGAAAATACGATAATGACATGAGAGTTACTTGAGCAAGCCAAAGTAACCGAAGGGTGCAGGACTTAGCAAAGGGTCTTTACATCGTTGTGAACGGTTCGTATGGTTAACTAAGATAAATAATACATTGAAATGTTGCTACCAAGTTATGTCCGGTCCTGTCCATTTCCCAAAATTATTTTTTAATCCTGTCCTGTTTTCCAAACCTTACACAAAAAAAGGTGCCTAAACTTAACAAAGTATTTTCATTTCACAACATGAACAGCAATTGTCATATATTGAAAACAGCGACTGGTCATATTTTGTAGGATATCATATGAATTCTTTTTTGTCGGAAATCCTACCAAAACATTGATTACATAACAAGGTTTATTTCTGAAAGAAGCTTATGAAACATGTCTTGTGATTTAGATTTTTATCTTAATCTTTTCTTTTTTCTCCATTCCTCCACAGTTTCATTGACAACAATGCTTCTGAAGGAACTGAGGCTAATCACTACACCAGAACATTGTGTCCATTCACCAACAAGACTCCCAAACTTTACACCAGGTTTGACCTTTAGTTAAAAAAAAGAAAAAGAGAGATAATAATAATCCAGAGCTTCTCCTATCACCACAGTGAAAGACCCTCAGCAGACACTGAGAACTCTGAGAAGTCTCCAGTGAACAGCATGGTACACCATTGGCATTGAATCTTCACCACGGCCACATTTGTGGACACATCACAGGACAAAATCCCTGTGAGGAACATTTATCAACAGGGCAGTGGAATATTCATTGAAGTCCATTTCTTTTTTTTGTCCTTGTTATCCAACATCAAGTCTGCAGGGGGCAGCTCCTTGAAGATTTTTCTTACCTGTGTGGCTTGATTCAGACTTGTCAGAAGGTCTTTCAGAAGTCAGCCCCTTCATCTTCTTTACTGTCCCCGCTATGAAGCTGTCCAGGGTTATATTCCAGCCAACTTTCTTTAATGACAGCTCGCTGCTAAAGAGTCGGGACTTTACAGAGATTGAGCCGGGCCGCATTGTCCATTGGATTCTTTTTCTCATTTGGCTGAGTGAAACTTTACAAAATCTCTGCAAACACATACACGCAGGACGGAACATTGTGAAAAGCATGAAAGTCTATCGGAAACGACAGAGATGAGCGGACCGTCTTTACTCAATGACAAAAGGTCAGGACGCAAACATGTGGACACTTTGGACAACTTAGCTTATAACTTATGTTTTTTATGTGGTGCCAACATAGACTAGAAGAGTAGTTTTTGTCAATGAACCTCACACATCTTGTACACACCACCGGGAGCATTTAGCAGATGTGGACCCCTGGCTCATTTTAATGGTCTGTACTTTGTGTGTGTGCGTGTGTGGGCATGTTTGCATCTCTCCATGTGTGAATGTGTGTGTGTGTGTGTGTGTGTGTGTATGCTTGTGTGCGAGTGTGTGTGCACTTTCAGAGATACACTGTGAAATAAGTCATATCCAATGCATTATTCATACTCCTGTATATTTTTGGGACACGCCCAGACCGGAGCTCACCATCTGGCAAGAGAAGCATTTGTGATTTTGCAGATGTTGGATCTCATTTGAATCTTCACAGATGAACCGCGGGTTTGCCTTTTCTTTTCTTTCATGTCTTTCTTTAGTACATAGAGATATTTATATTGGGGGAAATATTATTGAAACTGGGGACAGATCTGCAGTATGTCACATAAGTTAAATTCTGTAATTAAAATCAGTTCATGCGTGATTAAATGTATTCAGAATCTCTTGTCTAAATTGACTATATTTTGATATGAAATGTTTTGGCCAGCTGGATGTGCTATTTGCTGATTTCAGATGCTTGATATATTTGAAAATTATGTATATACATATATATATTCAAATAATGTATTTTATGTTCTGTGGATCTCATTCCAAGAGGAGGTGAAGAAAAAGGGGGAGCACAAGAGGCATTCTTCTGAGAGAAGTACAAGAGGTGGACACAACAACGTGAACACCAGTAAGATATTCCAAAAACACCATGAAACACACTCCAAATACCACAACATAAGCTACATATATTAACTTATTATGTTGTGGTATTTGGATAAATAATCATCCCAAAGCCTCACGTCTCAACAAAATAACCTTCACAGAGTTAGTTGCATAGTGATTGCAATAGATTGCATAATATTATACCGGTGTTCCTGTTAATGTGTCCACACCCTGTTTTTTCATTCTTTGTACTAAAAAATCCTGTACATCTCCATCTTAATGTATGCATTTGAGGATATAAAGAGAGCGTCCGCTCCCGGGAGCTGCGGAGTGTGTATTTGGTGTGTGCGTGTGAGTGTTTTCCAGGTCAACAGTCGTCTGTGTAGTGAGAAAATACCAATTTCCACCTGATCCCATACCTCTGATTTCATGCTGCCTTTATTTATTGCTTCTTTGGTTTGCACTCACCGTAAATAAATTGTCCCTTTGATTTGAGTCACTGTCAGTGCAGAAATTGCCGCTGCAGTTGCACTCAGCAGGGCAGTGGCAGAGTAGATCTGGATTTTAGTAGAAATTTAAATAAGAACAGAAATAACAAATATCCAGACCTCTACTTGTGAAGTGGTCTAAAAATGTCAGCATCTGACAGTGGGTGGGCTTTTATACCAGCATGTATCATCAAACTATGTTTTGCAAGTTCTAGCACTGAGCCGCTGACTCTGGAGCTGTGGTGCACCGTAGTGGAGGGACTATCTAGGGCCCCAAGCTGACAGAGTGTCCTTAAATTGTCAGGACTATAAATGCCTTTTGTGGACCACAAATGTCTATATATAAATATTTTATACTTTTATTTCACTCTGTCCTTGTTTTGAAAGAGGCTTTACTTGAAAACTACAATACTGCAGGCCAATTATTTCCCAAACAGGGACACAGCAACAGTAACTGAGACAAACTGAAACAATAAAAAGGAAGAAAGTTTTCTTGTGAAGACTCAAATGAACTTGGGTAACACTTTCTATTAAGCCCATGCGTATGATAATGTAGGCTACTGCATTATGAATTATAACAGGAGCTTGTTTCATTGCAAAAGTCGCCACATGCCTTCATGTAAAGGATAATCCATAGTGTGATGTGCGGTTATTGAAGAATAACGCACAGTATGAAGTGCATTATTCCCCATGGCTTAAATTTCCAGAAATATACTGTATGGTAATTGTGCTATTTTAGTGGAAAATGTAAACCACCAGAATCTTGGCAATCAGTAATTTAAAAGTAAAAAGGGATGAGGGTGCTACGTCAGACCTTATTTTAAAAAAAAAAACAGCTTTATAAAAATAATGCACCCTTTTGCCCATTAGACCTAAATGTTGTCTCTTGCAATTAATGATATACTTTTAGGTCTAAAAGAAAAAAAAAGAAAAATCTTTTTAGAAAAAAAAAAACAATCACTTAAATTCACTCATTCATTTGAGTATTTTATTCAGAACAAAGCAGGCCAGGTGACTGCAAACATTTGCAACTAGTCTACTTGGAAACATACAATTCACCATATATGGAGAGTAAAGTTTCTGATTGTAAACTTTTTTGCTCAACATTACAACTAAACTTGATTTAAAATGATTTCCACAGAACTGTCTCCCTTTAGTGTAATTGTCTCCCCTTTTTAGTGCTAAGTTACAGAGATCTAAGGAAAAAGTGGGCCCATAAATTAAAGCATTACCTTTGCTTTCTAGTAGTAGCATTAGGCAATCACCTTTTGGGGACCATGAAGGTCTGCACAAAATGTCCCGGAGATCCATCCAACTGTTAAAATGTTCAGTCTGGACCAAAGTTGGGGAGAGATTGACTTACTGGAGTTTCCATCCATGGACTCATATGTTGCTGCCGGGTTTAAAAACAGCAGTAACATTGGCATGGTGCAGCAGATTTAACCTAATTCTGACCCGATATTGCTAGCCATAATATTTCTGTAAATATTACTTCTTCAGAGTAACTGACACTTTTTTCCAGCAAGGCATGATCTGACAGCATGGATCTTCAGAAAACACGTGAAGGACTCCTGTAACTTTTCCAATACCTTCAATATCTCACCTCACTGTGTCCTATTAGTGTTAGAAAATGATGACTCTATTGGTTAAATTTGGCTCCGGCCCCTCTCTCCTTGACTCACTAAATGAGCCGAGTGAAGGATGTTGTGCTCTTCTGCATAAACGCTCGCAGCAAAATAGAGTTTATTAAGACCCATAAAAAACAACATTAAAATTCACAACCAAGGGAGCGTCGCCTGACCCCTGGAGAATGATAAATTAGCTTGTGTTGCTCTAGCAAAACGACCATTTTATACCTTCATCTTCCCCCCCTGGAGCTGACTCCCCTTCAGTGTGGAAGCACCGCAGAGGGCCTTGGACTGAGAGGCTTTGGCAACGAGGAAACCTTTCCAGATGACGCTGATATCATTCTGCTTCCTTCCCTTCCTTCCATAGGAAATCACTCAGCGGCGTGAATGACATTTAATTCAGTTGCATGTCTGCTCTTCACATTCATCGGTGTCAAGTGGGTATGGCGTGGTGCCGCACTGCACATACCTCCACCTAAGCAGGTCTCAATTTGACATTGAATTGTCTGTTTTAATAATGGAGAGCAAGGGCCAAGAAAATAAAAGTCAGAAATCTCTCCAGAAATCCCTTCGGTCGATACGAGCTGCTGCTTAGGGCTCAGTCCATTGATACCTTTGATTGTATTCTACTTTTCACTTACCATGGATGAAGTGTTTTCTGCAGCCAGTGCTGCTCTGCTTATCTGGGACAGGTTGTAATTGTTGAGTGCAGCCACCTCCTCATTGTTAGTTTGAGGGATGGTACAACAGATTTCATGTGACAGCGGTACTTCCATTTCCCACAAGGCAAACATGCAGGTGTCTGGGCAGCATGTGAGAAGAGATGAAAGAAAATGTAAAAAGCAGGGATTAACTTTACTAAGTTCGACAGCACAGGCCTACATATGTATGTACCCTTCACATATATGAGGCTGTTGCTCTGTAAGTGTCTACATTTAATGACGATTCGCTTGCTAACCAAAGTCCCTTGCGAGTCATCACCAGCAACTCATTAGCACTATGCTAAGCTAATGGATCAGTAAATGGATTTTTATGTGGGCATAAATGCTAATTCGCTACACTGCGGCGCTGTTCGACAACGCAGTGTTTAGCAAGCCGGTCTGAGCCCCTGGGGTGTGTTTGTGTGTCATTAGGCTCGGCCAGGGATCCATAGTGGCTGTGGAGGACTCAGAGGCAGAGCAGACGTACAGTGACAGTTCTGTCCATCCTGCACCTGACGGCTTCATTAAGAGGGGAAACATATCCCACAGATGCAGACACAATTTCATTTTTGGAAGACAGAAAAGCAGCCTGTAAGGTCTGAACCGACCGGGTGTCAGGTGTTGCATGATGGGATCTACACGGACACAAACTGAAGCTTCTTCATCGAACTTGAGAAGGTGTGAAGCTCGGAAATAAAGCTTCCACACAGACACGCTGACTTTTAGACCTTGTTCTGCTCACACTACCATGTACTGTATGTCTGTCTATCCACAGCTCAAATACATATACACACTCCTCTTACTCAAAAATTACTAGGCACATTCCCAGTTGCAAATGGTAATTGGAGATCATTATCATATTTTCTCCATTGGTACTTTGAGCATAATCTGTGAAGGTAGATTTTTTTCCTGTAAAAAAAAAAAAATACATGAAGCCCATTTGTACAATGTCTGATACCTATTTAAGTTACCACATTATAACAGGTAGTGTTATTTTTTCTGAAAAGGTCATAAGAAATTATAAGGGTGATCATACAAATGATGTCAAGTATCACAACCTCCCATGCTATAAAACTGAATTGGCATTAATGATAATAGGGTCTGATGAACATTGTGGTTCTGCCTGCAATCAGAGTCCATAAAGTGTGGTTATAGATTGCCATAACAGTGACAGCTCAGCTTTTTCAGCTCACACCACCTTCGTACCATTTGTTGATCCTGACAGCAGCCCACATTCAAAACCCTGAGACAGCAAGACAGACATTGAAAATGGAAGGGAGCAGCAGCAGGGCCTCGTTGAAAGAACATCTCTGACTGAGTGGGAGTTGAGTGGGAACACTGGCTCGGCAGCACAGAAACCACACGTCTCAGAGTTTTTACAGCCAACTGGAGCACATAATATTCTTGATGATGCTGCATGTTGGGCATTGCATACATACTTACAGCAACTGTTGCCTATTTCTAATATGTCAAACAGACACTGTAGAGAGCAGAAGAGTACTCTCCACCAATGATGGTTAAAGGTAGGTTGACATTTTTTGGCTTTGATTGAAATATCTCAATGCGGATTGGTATTTAATTTGTTGTTTGAATGTTCCCATCAGGATGAATTGTAAAAAAAATTACTAAAAAAATTCAATCATCATATCTAATTTCAGTTTGTGCAGTGCTTTAATTTATAACAAAATACCTGAAAATGATGACATTCCTATCAGCTTCAGTTGTACTTTTTTGCTTGAATACTATTTAATTGCATGTTAGCTTACTGGATAGAGATGATGGATATGTTTAACACTATAACTGTTTGTTTGTTTGTTTCCTGTCTTATTTTGAAAGTTAGTTTCCTTGTTGTGTGTAATGTTGTGGTGTGCTTCCTGTTTTGACTTTTGCTGCTTCTTTTTGCAGTTTTTCTTCTGTTCCTGCTTGTTTGCTGACGTCCTGTTGTAATGTAAGTTTATTTTCATTGTTAAGTCATTGAACTGTTGCTGCTGCCTCCTCATCCTCATCTGCATTTAGGTTCAAATTGCCTATTCGAGCCCAAACGCAGACATATAAGCATATTAGCATTGTCAGTATGTTAGCATGTTACAGTTAGCATTTAGCTTAAAGACACAGCTGTGTCTAAGTGCAGCCCCACAAAGCCATGAGCATGGCAGGAGCTCTACTGGATAAAGTTGCACCAGTATTGTAAATACAACACTAAACTTAACCTTTCTGCAGTTTTTCATCTAAACTAAATGACTGTTAAAGAACAATGTCTAACATAACAGTAATATGGATAAGGATTTAGTATTGAAATAATTTACATTGCTAATTTACCAATGTCTTACTAGGAAAAGAACTGGTGTTAGTGGAGCTGCCAAAAAGCTAATGGTGAATTTGTCTAAGTGCCAGGCCGTCCCTGGGACCATCCTGAGAAAGCAAAGTCAGGGGTCACATTTTGCCATTGACCCATTTACGCACAAGGAAATGTCATTGTGATGAGAGTATGGATCTCTGTGCAGACCTACTGACTTGTTCATCGAATTTTAAAAGGTTGAGTGGCACCATTTAACACCGGGGTCAGCTCATCACATGATTGCTTCCTGCCACATCTGTCTCACTGACAATGCAGACCATTAGCAGGCCTACTCAGAGGACCCACTTGTTTATTTGAACGCATATGGCCTTTGTACTTTGTGACTTCTTGTCTTTGATACCCACATGAAGAGAATATCCAAATGTCATAGAGGACGCTTCATAGGACAAATATACATTTTATTAGGGCAGCAACAGATAACATAACAGGCTCAAAGTCAAGTGCAAAGTCTCATTAGATGTCAGCAGAAACACAGGACACTCACTTCAGGTGGCTGTAGCTCAGGAGGCATGTCCTTCAGTCACAAGGTTGGTGGTTCGATTCCTGGCTCGGCATCTCAAAGACACTAAACCTGAAGTTGCTCCCGATGCTCCAGCACTATTAGTGTGAGTGCGACTGGGTGAGTGAGAGACAAATTGTAAAGCTCTTTGTCCAGTAAGGTAGAAGGGTGCTATGTAAATGCAGTCTGTATTCAAGGACATCATTCATTTAGATATATTTCTTTAGGTGAAATGAAACACAGTAGGTGAGTAAGAAATGAGTTCTGGTGCTGCAGAACCTTGATGTCATTGTGTTATTCATTGAAGTAGTGAAGGCCAAAACAACCTTAGAGGATCAGGATGTTGATTCTCTATATAATTCATTTTGCCAATAAATCCAATATAAGGACAGAATCCCATACAGCCTCATACAGCCTATTCCTCTGTAGCACAGAGCTCCACAGCAGCTCAAATCAATGAGCCAGGCTCTTGCAGTGGGTCACCTGTTCCTGTGTTACCATAAACTATCATTTATTCAGACTCAGTTTGACATATGTGTATGTGTAGGCTTTCTACTGCATTGTGACAAAGCGATGTGATATCCTGGACAGTGTTGGGTAGCATTACTTTTTAAAGTGACTCATTACAGCATTTCTTACTGGGAAAAGCAACTCATTACAAAATTATAGAAATATATTATCAAGAGTGTGTAGCCTGTTTAACTCTGATTATGTTTGATTAAAAGTAAACCTATGATTTAAAAGGGTACTGGCCTCATGCATATATCTTAATGAGTTCATACAACATGTAATATCTCTTGCGATTCAACTCCAATGAAAAACTTAAATTATTTGAAGGATATGAAAATAAATAGAGACTGAGAACTGTGCAGAGGAATATCAGGCTCAGCAGGCTAAAAACAAGAAAACAGAGGCTTGATTTAAAAATGTTCACATTCAGTTTGTGTGTGTGAGTGTGTGTGTTTGTTATCATGGAAAACCAATCACACATAATGTTATTATTCTAATCTCGGTTATTATATATTACAGTTAACAAATCTCTTGAGGCTTGTTTAAAAAAACTTTTCTGAATATCCTCCTCCTGCTGTTCTTTAACCTTATGAACCTTATATCAATTATTAAAACACATAATGTGCCCTTTTTACAGCACTGACCTGCTGTGATACTCGTATCTTTTCTTGCATTTTCTGTGAAGACTGCAATTAATGCAAAAAAATCTTTATTATTCATGTAATTATTGTCGGTAAATATGGCGGAATAACCTGAAGCTGTCTATCCATTCATACTTGCGCCTCAGTCCCATGACGGGTGATTAAGCACAATCCATATTTGCCCACCAGGACAAACTCCCTTTTCCATGCCTCCAACCAAAGAAATGAGATATCCTCAACTGTGAAATATGTAAAAGGGAAAAAAGAATGTCTGTCATTGCAGGCAGTCTGTCATTGCCAGTCTTGATTAGCTCAAACTCTGCTGAGCTCAGTGTACTGTCCCGGCCCTCCTGACTCGAAGACGAGGTCCTCTGGGTTTTAGCTGTGACAGATTGAGGGTGTCAGGAGGGACTCCCAAGGGTGTGTGTGTCTGTGTGGGAGTGTGCGCGCTCGTGCATGTGTGTGGTACCCGTTTAAGTGTGTGTGCATGCGTTTGCTTTTGCACATCAGCGCCTGATCTAATGCGTGTTCATTTGTGTGCGTGCGCTCGCTGCCCACATACTGTAAATGTGTGTGTAAGTGGTTGGAGGCTGCGTGTACCCGGGCCAAGATCTCGTCTGTGAATCACATGTCTCCCATCAGTCTGACAGCATTAAGCCGAGCCCAATCAATACCCGGAGGGCCTCCAATCCCTGCAACTGAACGACAGAAAGAGAGACAGACACACCAAAGGGTGACTGAGAAAGGGTGAGGGGGGACACAGAGACAGCGTGATGGAGACTTGTAAAGTGATGGATAAGAGCATCGAGTTCAAGGCTTCGTTCACATTGCAGCTAGAGTGTCCGTCGTGTCCTCGCATTCGACTCGCAGTCTGATGTTTTCTGAATGGCAAAAATTATGCCACTACATTGTTAATTTCCATCCTGAACACATGAATATGTGCTCTGGCTTATAATCAGATCCTGAAGAGTGCAATTAAAATGCTCAACAGCCATTTTATCTGAACACAACACTGTAATTTTAGATGGCACCAGAGATTTTTTGCATTTAAAAGTCAATTTGAGTTATCATATGTATGCAGTTAAATAATACTTTAAGAGCACTATACTTAAAGTAACATATTCAGTGTGTGTGTGTGTGCATGTAAATAGTACCCACTAGTAAAAACTGGGCGATAAAACCTTAACCATTATTATCTTGATATAATTTTGCTTGACACAAATAAGAGTATGGTCAATTTAATGAAACGACCCAAACACCAGAGGAAAGGGGCACTAATTCACCTTAAACACTAGTTGCCACCCGTCATTAAACAGAAGAAGACAAATGGTTTAACCTGGTTTAAAAAGTCTTTGTGGCTAAAAAAGAGTCTTTGTTTGACAAATTCATCCTCCCCGAACAGAGTTTGAAAAAACATACCATATTTATGATTGGTCAAAAACGAACCAATACAGCAA
>CAFUXE010000866.1:2294-49869 GCA_903364295.1 Serranus cabrilla | reverse complement strand
CCCTCTCTCACCCCAGCAGGGTGTCTGGGTATTTTCTTCCGGGGCTTGGACGGTTTCAGGATAAAGGCCTCGAAGGCACTTCCTGGCATGAAAGTCAGATCTGACCTGTGATGAGTTAAAGTTGCAACATGTCGCCTGCATCTTAAAAGTTTAACCCTCTGGAGTCAACGATCACTCCAGGGTGATGAAATCACGTGACTTCATGATGTCACGACGTAAAAATGACGCAACATCGAGCTCTGCCGGCTTCAAACTTAAAACATGCTGGTTTTATGATGATGATAGGCTGAAAACCGGAGATAAGGTCAAATATATTTAGATATATAACTAGATGTTACCATCATTTTACCTCTTGTATGTTATATTTGCAATCTGTGTTCACATTTGCAACACTTGAAATTCTTATAAAGCATGATTGTGTTTTGAAGTAAAAAAGAAACATCATTTTTCAATCTGATTTTATGTTTTTTGCTGATCCAGTAAATCATATAGGTGAGGTTGAACTTAAATTATATCAACATGTTATGGTAAAAAAGAAAATTTAGTGGTATATACAGGCAGAATGAAAAGTATTTAAACATTTCCAAAATAGTCCAAAACTATTAATATCAACTGTACAACAACTGTTTCAACATGGCATGTAACTAAGTAGGTTTACTTATATGTGAACTATATTTAAGTAAAATGTTGTTGTACTTGATCTCAAGTGAAATACGACCACATTATGCTGCTTTATACTTCAATACTTTATATTGTTAAAGCAAATATTATCATTAAAAGCCCGTCTTAGTAAGATTAGGCAACAAACCTATTTTGTTTAGAGGAGGTAGATTAAAGTTTAGAAAAAGAAATTGGGGTTAAAATAAGTACATGACAAAGTTACATTCTGTCACAACTTCCCCCAGATCCACCAGTTTCAATTGATTTAGTTGTTTGTTTTTTCAAAATATGTGTCAAATAAATGTAGTGGAGTAAAATATACTATATTTAACACACTGTTGCTGCTTTAAGTAACACTTAAGACTTTGACTTTGAGTATTTTTACATTGTGGGATTGTAAAGAGGTTCTTTTAGTTCAGACAAAGATCTGAATAATCCTTCTCCACTGGTGACACCTCGGTATGAGAACTACAATCAACAACTGTCTCCATGGTGAACATAACTGAAAGCTTTAAAATGACAAAATGACAAAATTACATTTCCTTTACAGCCTTTTCTTCATTGTTATTGTTATTGTTAGAGCCAAATCCTTTCTGAGACTGTATCATTCTCAAGATTGGACCTAAATGTCTGACACCAACAATCATACACTATTCATGTCATGTCAATTCAATCTTTATTTTTCCTTAAACACTATATTTACAACTTTCTGTTTGGTCTGAGAGAATGGGCAGCATACCAATAAAAACCTTAAAAAGTAGGAATAAAAACCCAGAGAAAAGAAGCCAGGAACATCATATAGCATGTGATGTTTCAGTACAGGCCCTCCACAAAGTGTCAACTTGTCAAAATAAGTGTCAGGATTTTATCGTGCTTTAAAAACTAATTAAGCTAAACTAATTAGGCGTGTAAGTGGAGATGAAGTATTCAGATATTTTTCAAAATAGATATGTTAAATATGCAGGGCTGGAATGTGACTAAGTACATTTATCCAAGTGCTGTACTTAAGGATCATTTTGATGTAATTTGATTCCATTTCTGCTCCTTTGTACTCCACTACATCTCAGAGGTAAATATGTTCTTTGTACTCCACATTTATTTGCAAATTAAAAAGTACAAGTAATATAAAAAAGTAATATAAATGAATTTATACATTCTGATCTATTCTCATGGATTGAACCACCCAGCGGTACATAAAGTCATTCAGATAAGCTCAACTTCAACCACCTACAACATTACAACCCATGAATGCATCAATAATTATAACCCAATATCCTGAAATGGGCCTTTCTGCACACAGAGGAATATTATTTTGGGTATTTTAGGTACATTTTGATGCTTTGATCCTCAAGTAAAAGTTTGAATGCAGGCCGTATTTGCCCTGTTGAACAGGAAGTACACACTGCAGAATAACTAATTCTACTGAAGTAGAATAACTTGGTGCACTACTGGAAATATTTAAATAATATTAATAATGAATTACTAGTCAAAGTCCGAAGAACTATTGTACTGCATCTTGCATATTATATTTTTTGGATTATCATTACTGGTGCATTAAATTTTAAACTGGATTTCAAGGATAAAGCTCATTAAAAGTAGCTTATATATAGTAATTGGTGTATTCTGCAACAATGCATCATATTTCATAGGTAGTGCTCATATAACTGTATGTATAAATGTAATGTTTATTGGTTTCTGCTGCTTCACTGTGATTGGCTCATTCACAGCCGTGTAGCTCGTAACATTCAGTCAAACTCATGACAGCAAAAAAAAAGTGTATGAAGAAAAGTTTGAACTAAGAAGATCAATAAAGTTTATGAAAGAGGACACAATGAGTCAAGCTGGACTTAACTGCCAGAAGCCTCTAATTAAAAGATATAAAGGACCCGGCACTACTAATGTAAGGATGTTAAAAGTTATAAAGAAACAGTTACTGAACCTCTCAACCCTGCCTGCATGCCTCACACTAATGCTTTATTCATATGTGAGTGGCTGTGCAGAGCAGGGCGTTACTCTAAATGATGAGGTGCACCTATTAAAGGGGATACTCAGCATATCGCAAAATGTCAAGGGCAAGTTTGCCTTTATGTGAAAGTGAACCAGCTGTGTGCGTGCACTGACAAGTTGACATTTTAGTGGCGAAAGCTCAGTCAACCCCAAACACACACAGAACCAATGTCTGTTCATATTTAGGAATATTTTTATTTTTTACTCTTTTTACCAAATATTTTCCACGTTTTGTCCATTTTTATGCATTAACTGCTTTTATCTATACATTCTGTGCATAGTAACAATATGCAGCCCATAATAGATGCATCCTCCCTGTATATTGTTCATCTTTCCCAGGAAATAGAGCACCTTAGATTCTCCGGTTTGGAAAATGAACGTGTGAATTGCTCAATCAATCGCTGTCTTTCAAGGTGCGCTTTCTTCCTGGCTGTTGACGAGGATAACTTAATGGCAGCAGTGTGTGCACACTAAAACAATAGGGTACATATATATTGCATATGGTTTTTATGTAGGACAGCGTGTACTAAAACTACGTTATCTTGACTGTGACAGATGACCGTTATTCGGCTGTGTACCTGCTCAACAAAGAGGAATGTTTATGACGTTTGTGTGTGCGTTTAATCATGCGTGCATCCTTGCCTGTGCACGTGAGTCAATCAGAGCGACAGTCTGCATTACAACAGAGGAGTAATAGAGGTGGAGAGCACAGAAAGAAAGGAATGAGAGAAAAAAAACAACACAATAATGGGAAATCTGTCTGATGTGGAGTGTGTGTAAGCAGATTGCTGTATTTTATGTAAATCTTAACCTTTCCACCAGTGCTGGCTATCAGGCTTGTTGACAGCATGGTGCGTATCTGTCCTGTTGACAAGACGAGCGGGCAGACAGAGAGAGAGAAAGAGAGGGAGAAAAAGACCTGTCACTGCTGACTAATTACACCGCAAGCAAACAGTTGAGTCCTCTGTTTACATTTGGACAGCCAAGGGAGGCCGAGATGAGCATCATTAATCAGATTTCTCTATTGCATGCTACCAACACACACACACACACACATGCACTCATAAGATTACAAACGGCCATCAGTCATGTTTTTTGATTTGACATGAAGGACGGTCTTTCTAATTACCAAAGAGTTTGCAGTGATGAATCCCAATAAAGAGCGAGACCAGATGTGGTTAATCAAAAGCTCTCTGGGGTTTCTGGGAGCCGGCACGGGGCTGCAAACGCTGCAGTCAAAGTCAATGGGGACACGGGCCATTTCTCCCAAAATCATTTGCAAAGTGTTCCATTAGGTTGCATGAGATATTGTAGGATTGGATCTGGAGACAAAATAAATAGATTTCCCATTGACTCACATGGGTGTTACTAGGAAAACACCAGGCTCGCTCCGAAACTAGATCAATGCTGGAGAAGTTAGAGGTTTTTGTTGTTTTGATTGAGAATTGATGTTTTCAGATCAATCAGGCCTGAGAAAGTCCTTGTGAGTCACAGGGTTCTGAATGTGAATAAAAGTGCTAATTACAGACATATTTATATATAATATTAATGTTATGCTGAATAATTAAATACATTCCTTGAATAAGGAAAGATTTTAATTCCTTATTCGACTCCATGCTGGGTTTAAGAAAGTATTTGAAGGGTAATGTCATCTTTCTCTAACTGTGATTTTCTATGATTTCTATATGGTAAATCATGCTGTGTTTGTTTATGTGTTCACATTATATATGATCATATCAGATTAAGAAACCGTACTTCAAATGTATCCAGTGTGGGTTATGAAAGGTCAGTCCTAATACCACTTTTAGTTTGAAAAACCCAATAGAAGTAAGCAAGAAAAGGACAGGAAAGGAAAGGAAAAAAACAACCAAATCAAAGGTGATGAGAGGAGAGTAAAGGAGGTACGGCAAGTAGAGGAGTCCCCTGCCTTATCGTTTTAGCCGTGGACCACTGGTCATGGGTGGCTTCAGGTCATCTGGCACTAACACACTGGGCCTCAGAGAGAGACACAAATACACACTTAGACAAGGGCCACTGGACAGGAGTGAGAGGGTGGAAGAGGAGGAGGAAGAGGGAGCTGTTAGAGAGAGAGAGAGAGAGTGTAGCTGTGCTGACATGCTGTAGGGTTGAAGTCAGAGGTTTGGAGCAGGGCCATACACAGAGACAGAGCAGAGGAGATGGAGAAGATGGAGAAGAAAGGGGGCGATAAGATGAGATAAACGTCAATGATTGTATGTGGGCACACAAGGTGTTTTCAGATAGGTACAGTAAAGCTTTTTTTTATTATAAAGCAGGTTTAGGTGCTATATAAATACTGTGAATATATCAAAATGCTCAATTTATGGAAAACACACATAGCCATATTTAGAAACTGTGTCTTTAAATAATGTGTCAGAACTTCTGTCAGGTTGTGATGTCACAACTAAACTATGTAAAGGTCAAAAGTCCTGCTGCCATGCTGTTACGCCCTGTGCTAACAGCCGGTCAGCTCAACACGAGCAACAGAAATAACTAGAAAAGGGCGTCTGACGAGAGTTTAGCTCAAAATAGCAAGCAGGAAGATCAGACTGAGACTGACCAATCAGAGCAGACTGGGTTTCTCAGGAGGGGGGGTGAAAGAGACAGGCGCTACAACTGAGCATTTCAGGCAGTAAATTCAGACACAGTATGAGAAAAACAATGTGTTTTTAACATTAAAGCATGTAAACATTTTCTAGTAGAAATCCAAATACAACTACGAACCTAAAATTTGATCATAGTATTCCACCTTTAAATAGGAATTGGGCATTTTATGGGAAATGTGAACCACAGACTGTATGTGAAGATGAACGACATGATTGTTCACAAAAAGTGAAGCCAAAACACCTGCATCGCCCCCTGCTGCCTGGCTGCAGTATAGGTCATAAACCCCGCCCCCTCCATGTTAGTTGATGGGACAAACTAAAAAATTGACAGGTCCCATATATTTTTCCTGAAGGTGCCATTTATGTGATTTTTTTTTTTATCATGCTCTTGTATGCTCAGGTTTTTAGCATGGTTTAGCTTCATGATTTTATGCCATAAATATGAGGCTTGACAGCTGTGATTGGTCAAAAGGCTCAGGCTCCAAACCAAAAACCAAAATGGAGCCAGTAACAACTTAATAAAGTCTGTTGCACAGGTGAGCTGTCAATCAACAGTTAACTCTGTAAGATGCATGTTAACTGGTGACTGGAGGCTTCATGGTAACGCTTTACAATTGAACCAGCTAATGTTACAGCAGTGTGTCCTACTGTTTGAGCTGGGGAAGGAAAAGAGTGTGTGTGTGTGCGTGTGTGTGTGTGAGTGTGTGTGTGTGTGTGTGTGTTGACAGGTGACAGGTCTTCTGGGCCAATGAACTGGGCAGACAAGACGCATCACTGTCACCTCACGGCTGGCCTGACAGGCAGCCAGGGCGGCCATGACAGGCGTAAGTAACACGTTTTAGCATGAACGCTAACACACTGTGACATATGCTCTCTAACACACAGGCTGTCCACTCACCACTTACAGTTTCTACAGTAATTACACGCAACAAACACCAATATTTTATGCAGAAATGCCAGTGATTTGGATGAAACCTGTAAATGTATGGCAGTTTTGTGCTGAACGCTTTTTCCCCTGTAGTCTTGGATACGATGCCTCTAATGTATTTATAACTCCACTTACTGAGATGACAAATGAAGTGTTTGCAGTAAAAAGATGTTACAAGTCATTGGTTTCTCTTAATCAAGTTTCAATTTAGGAAAGGAAAAGCCTATGCGCTTTATTGTTGGTAAACTCAATCAACAAGCATAATGAGAGCTAATGGGCTCCATCGTCATGCAAATGCAGACTAAGAGGATGGAAAGCTCAAGAAAATGTACACCCCCCACGATGTCTTATACAGTTATGTGCATCATCAATCTGAGATGTTTAAAATGTGCTGCAAGTAATTTTGTGACTCAATATTCTTTGTTTCATATCTCTACATGCCTCGTCTGCTTCGGCTTCCTGCACATTTCCCAGAATAACTGTCGGTAATGTTAACAGACCACATTAACTTTTAATGATGAACATAGATCACATACAGGCTCTCCATATTTTTTTATATACTATGTAATTTATGTGTGTCTAATAATCCAGCCATCAATCACTGAATGACTGGGGTACCTGCTTAACCACAGGAATTCATTTTTAAAAAACAACACCAATCTGTGGACAAATGCAGTCAAGACACTAT
The DNA here is from genome assembly GCA_903364295.1 of Serranus cabrilla. NCBI lineage: Eukaryota > Metazoa > Chordata > Actinopteri > Perciformes > Serranidae > Serranus > Serranus cabrilla. The sequence goes on along the minus strand of CAFUXE010000866.1, from coordinate 42,962 downwards.
TCAAGTGTACATTTAGACACGCAATAGACCTTGCAATTACTTCAAAATGTGTAGTGAACTTTCCAAACACCCGAACTGCAATTAAGGAACTGTTGCAATGGCTGGGTTCCTGGAGAGTCTGGCTCCATCTGGAGCGCAGATTAGGTGCTCAGCGGAGACACAGAGAGCTTCAGCAGAGAGGAGTCACAGGCGGATACGATGCACAGTCGGGTGTGGGGACGATGTGGCCTGCAAGCTCCACAACCTGAGTTTGTAGTTAGCAGTAGGTAGCACTCTCACTTCCTCCTCTAACTGTACTTGGACTCCTCTAGTGCTGCAGCAACAGCAGCCTCTTTAAGAGCCGCCATTGTTGTTGTTTTGAACAGTTGCCTCTCCATGGAGCCACCAGCTCCTCACAGGATGCTGATTGGTCAGAACCTCCAGTTGTTCAGTACTTGAAATCTGGCAAGTATTGGCCTGCACTGGTGATCTTATGAAGTGTTGTATTACATTGAAATCATCTTCAAAACATCACATGGACAGCAGAGTATCAAAACAGCATGATGCACCATTTGTGGAATATTTATGACGCCATTGACTGTTATATAAAAGATAAGATGTGAAGTAACTCTTGTATAATCCGCTGAAGTGAAAACAGTGACTCATGCGTACACATGGGAAATCCTGCTAAGTGCAATATTGTATATAAACATAAAGGATGCTGCACATGGAAACATTACAACAGCATATGGGGAATACTGCAAAGGTCAGCCAGCATGTACACGTAGATTTTACACACAAGCAAACACACACATTCAGTTTTTGCTGCTGTTTTCCAGCTGCTTGTATGAACCCTTCCAGCACTGAAGTTGAATACAGACTTTTAAAAAAATAATGAGCATTATGTTTGTGAGGAGACTGAATGAGTTTACAGCTGTACAGCTGTTACAGTCTCATAACTATCATTTTGGCCTCCATTTTTTTTTAGATTAGATTTAAATTTTATACAGTCTCTGATGTGCCAGGACAAGGCCCATGAAACAACTGAAAACACACATTTGGACATTGTTAAACCCAGCAGACTGTTCTATTGTGATAACTAAATAAACAACACTTTCTCTGCTATAGAATGACTTTATAGATATATAGATTAAATGCTCCCACAAGGTCCATTCTGTGTTTTTTACTATTTACCCAATTTGAAAGACGTTTCTTTGGTATATTAAAAATTATTTCCTGCAGATGATTCTGGGTGGTTTTGGGCCCAGTGCTGCTCCAGCCCTGCTGTCCTGCTGTCTGCTGTTCTCTATCTGTGCAAAACAAAAGTTGTGAAAACAAAAGCATAGCAAACAAGGACAAGACTGTTGACAGCAACACGACACAACATGGCAGATACTATCCTGTTCTGTCACTGATGGTGTCTCTGGTGATAAATTCAACATGACTTGGAAATACCATCAGAAAAATAAGACAAAATAAGCAGCAGGAGATCCTGTTTGTTACGAGCACATGTTGGACCGCAGAGACAACCTCAGTCAGCGAGCACAAACCATCAGTCCTTCTGAAAATGAATGTTATACTTAGAGGATGTAGAGGATATACTGGTTTACTTTTGTTTCTATAGGTAATAGTAAGATTATACACAATCAAGTGCATTACTGCCACTTGGGAACATAAAAGAGATTTTAAATACAAAAATGAATTGCAAATCATAAGAAAAACAGAGAACCTGGATCTCTTAATAAAAAGAAAACGCATGTAATAACACCATTTCTGAACAAATGCTGTTTTTTCTAGCATTATTTTCTGGTAAAAAAGTTTTCATATTGGACAGCACCAATTTTGAAAATTTGAAAACAGAAAAGAGCAGCAACAGAAAAATGCTGCAACTACAGAAATGAAGCAGAAATTGTTTAAGCTAATGTTAGCATGCTAAAACCTTTATAAGAGCTTGTTTTTCTGTAAGCGATAATGCCGTTAGACAATGGAGGAGGAGTAGAGAGGTTCAAATGAGACCAGAGCACAGAAAGCACAAATCAAACACTCATATCATTTACCTGTTTAAATGTTCAGGAAAATAAAATATCCACTCTCTGACGTAACCTCGCCTATTTAATAATCTTCCCTCACAGATGTACTGTCCGTTCAGTGGAACTGCTGGGATAGTTTCTGCTGACTTTTGTTGTCTGTGTGGCAGAAACATTCAATTTGTGACAGATTAGGTAAACAAACAGCCTGGCACACTTCCTTTTTGTGGAGTTTGTAGCATTTCTCTCTTGCAGTTGTTTTGGGGTTTTGTGTTTTTTGGTATTTGCAGCATTTTTCTTTAGCATTTGTTTTGTGGGTTTGTAAGTTTTTGCTTCTGCTTTGTTTCTGTGATTGCAGCATTTTTCTGTTACATTTGTTTTATGTGTTAGTGTGGTTTTGGTTTTTGCATCATTCCTGTGTTTGCAGCATTTTGCTGTTTGCAGCGTTTTGCCGTTTGCGGCGCACTTGCCCATGTCGGCCACCATAGTTATCAGCCTATTCAATGACCGGATTGGATTAAATGATGTACGTTGCCCACGTTGAAAGACTTACATGATCTAACAATGACATGGAAAGTTACCTTTCATTTATAGCATTTTGTCTCTAGCATCTCCTTATACAAAATCACGTTCTTCTTCGCCACTAAAGTTCAGTTTGGGACAATAAATGTTAATAAAGCAGCGCATTTAATGTGCTGACAGCGACCTTCAACATGCTAAATGTGGAGCAGGCCCTTTGTTAACATATTAAGGTCCAGGCCAGGTGCAGACAACAGGCTGATACTGATATAAAGCATTAATCATCGCAAAGCTTCATCTGTATCTGACGAGTTGGGAGTGAGACCAGGATGATGATATTTCCTTCTCTTACTGGTATATCGTGTGCACATTACCAAAACACAGCCTGGAACAAAGCTGGAAATATTTTAAAGTCTGTTCAGAAAAACCATGTTAAGACTGTTTTGCTGTGTTTTCTATAACTTCACAACACACAAGAGACTTTCTGTCTTTGACTCACCGCTAAAACTGCAGCCCATAGCTTCTCCTTCATTACGTCTCCCTGGGAAACTGTCGAACCCAGAAGATTATATCCAGATTACAGTTTGTCCAAAATTCTGCAGCTGCTTTCCTGATGGGAGCTAAGTGGAGAAGACAGTCCTATACTCCATTTTAGCTTCACTTCATTGGCTACCAGGGCAATTTAGGCCTGATTGTAAAATTTTATTGATCAGCACAAGCTGCACTTTTCTCCTTAAAGTAGTCTAATAACACCACATTGTTCTACTGTTGCTGCAATAAAATCACCATTTAAGCCACATTGAATAAATAGACAGGGACACATTTTGGAGGCATGAACAACTGTCTTAATATATCCTTTCACTCACATGGCTCTGTCACCTCTGACACTATTTGGGTCGTCATTCTCGTAAATGAATACACTAGTCTGGCTAATGCTCATTATTATCTCCTTTTTCCTCAGTCTCACGCTCATGAATGAAAAGTCAATGTCCTGAATACTTTATAAGGCCGGAGTTGGGTCATTATGCTGAGGGTCACCCCAGTAACAGCCTCCTATAGCCCATTATTGCCGTACGCTCCAGAAATGCTGCAATTACATGCCACGTATACTATTAGAATATTCGAATTGGCCTGCTTGGCTACAGAGGCAGCCAGCAGACAAACAGTGGTAAAGTTGAGGTCTGTCATGTGCTGGCCAGCGAGCAACATTAATGAGTGGGCGAGATGAAACATGGCACAATGACTTGCATGCCTCTGAGGCTCGTATAGTGGCACCGCGGGGACTTGCTGTACTGTATGAGGAGCTGTCATCGTCTGGGCAGCACACCAGCCTCATACGAGATGCTAATCGCTGTTTAGATGAGCACTAGTGTGTTAGCTATTGCTGGCATTGTTTGTGTGCGTGTGCGTGTATTACCCATCTGTTACCAAATGTTAATCTGTGACAAAAACAAATGCAACATCTGCAATGCTTGGAGAGTTATTTTAACTAATGTATTTCCCCTTTCATCCTCATTAGAGAAGATGATCTGTGCTGACCTGATGCTGGGTCAGACGGAAGGAGAGCCAGGTGGCTGTCTGAATGGAATGGACACATTTGGGATTGTAAAATGCTCATACTCACTCTGAGTCATCATAGATGTTGGGACGATTGATCCTCCATGACAGCTGTCCAAATTGAAAATCACCACTTTATCAGGCTACCTGCAGGTCATTAAAATAAATGACTGTCCTAAAACATCCAAATGACTTAAAGCTGTGCCAGTCAATATTTTTGTATTAACAACGGATCAGATTCCAGCATGTGATATGAAATGGCTTGTTTTTTAGTGAAGAGTTCAAATCAATTTCCATTCCAATTGCAGAAGTCGTGATTTTCAGCCAAAAAGCTCTGTGAACCCACTGTACAGCGCATGCAAAAAGCAAAAAGACACAGCTAGCAATTAGCTGGTAAACAGTGAAGCCTTTTACCAGCTAAAGAGCCAAATATTTCCCTCAGGAGAGAGTGAAGAATAAATTCTGGACTTACCTTCATCCAGTGGCCAAAAACACAGAATGAATGCTAGTGTTAGTCTGTGTCTGCTGGATTTGAAACATACAAATGCCTGCTAATCATAGACTGTATACAAATAGTAAACATTTTCAACATGAGGTCCCCCGTTGGTTTGTGGGCTCCGGTTTTGAAGCCTCAAGTTCAGCATTTTTGCTGATGCTATCTTGGTTTGCTGTTGTTGCTATATTGCTTTTTCTGCAACTAGTTTGACACGACATCATCAGCTAATGCTAGTGCTACCTTGCTAACTTAACAGTAGTATCTTGGACGAAAACACATGGTGCACTATGATAGCAACCTGTCAATCATAAGGTAGCCCCGCCCTAAAGGTTTAAAGTGAGGTGTACAGTAAATACAAACTGACTTCTTTTTGCAAACAGTGAAGTCTCCCCCTGCTGGCCATTAGACAGAATGTAGATATAAGGAACTTTGACATTGGCTTAATTTTCAGGAGATCAGGGATTGAATAGATCAAACAGACACTAGATTTTCACCCAGGAGACACTGTTTGTGTCCTGTGTGAAACCAAAAGTCAACACTGTTACAACCTCATATAGCCAGACCTCCACAGCACTATGTCAGCAGCAATAGATGCACCTATTATCATTCTGCAATAAGGGAAAAAACACACTCTGACTTGTTTATATTTCTTGTGACAGTGAGCGTGCACAATAGTAGGACCCTAAAACTGAGCATCATTAATTTTACTATTTGCTTTTCCTACTGTGACAAGTCAAAATGTCTTGCTAGAAAGAAAAATAATGCAAAGTGCAGGTTCACTGTATGGCTCGGATTGGCAGTCATGTTGGTTTTACTTTATTCATTATTTATAGCTGATATTATTGGTTGTTATGTCTATGTTCCCATGCCAGAGCCGTATCCAATAGTTCTACTGATGTTTATGAGGGTCACTAAATACAGCTACTTATCCCATCTACTTCCATCTCAGCTTCTCTTAAACTACCATCTTTGTATCTTTGCACAGTTCAAAAAGCATAAAAGAGCATGAAATGAAAGCATAAAACATCCAGCGATTTACTTCAAATAGCTCATGCAGTATAATTCAAGAGTTTTGCTGCCAAAAAAATGCACTGTGGCATTAAAAGTCCCATATACAGCTCATTATCTTCTGTTTTTCTACTCTGTGGCAGAGTATTCTACAACATGAAACCTTTATTACAGCATCCTCCAGTACATATATGATACAAATCTACAACATTGTTCTAAAATACACTCAAATTAAACTGCCAATAATTGTCCATAATATAAAAAATATTCCATGGGTACCAAGTAGCAACTGGGTAAAATCAAATTTGACGTATGATGTGATATTCCTGAACTTCCTTGTTTATTTTCTTTTACAAATACATTTCATGGCTGCTTTGTGATTTTTTTTTCCATGTGGAAAACATGCTCTTCCCCGCTGTTCTCCAGTGTGACAAATGAATATAGCCTACATGCTTGGCTTGGCCTGTTCTAGTGGGAATGGTACCAATATAAAAATGTTAATGCCATGCTCCACCAACTGAGGCCCATGGGACAAAATATGGAAATTTCTTAGTAGAAGTCTTTGGGCACCCATTAATATCATTATCATCACCACTTCTGCCACCATCACATTTGCATGCCAGTGGATGGTGTGCTAAAGCTTTGAGGAATATTACCAGCTCACTAAACTTAGCTACAGTGACGGCAATCTTCAGTCATATGTCAGAACGAGCTGAATCCCAGAGCACGGACTGAACTGGAGGACAGCGGGTCATCTCATGTGACCTCGGACATTCGCTTTCTAAAGCCTTGCGTCTGCATCACTGCCCAGTCCTTATGGTGAGGGTCATGCGTGTGCATGTGTGTGTTTTGTTGCATTTGGATGCAGAGTGTATGGGTGTTCCAAACAGCCATCCTCCCCGGAGGTCACTTTGAAATGGAATAGATTTTTCTAGATCTCAGCCAAGGCTGTAGGGAAGGTCACTTCATTAATCACAGCTAAATGCCACTGTCTGCCCGTCTCCCTTCTTAACCAAGTAACACCCACAGATAACATCATTGATTGATACTAATAATTAATTCTCCTTCGGTACAGAACGACACAGAGTATCATTCAGTGGGGAACCTTTAATTACTATGTAAAGACTCATTAGGTTAATGCCATCGTGTGCTCCGGTGGCACGGGGGGCAAATGGATGTCTTCCTCTCCCCGTGGCCTTTTGTGAAACAAGCTGCTCCCCCCTGCTCGCTCTCTTACTTCCTATGTCTCCCTTGCAGTACCCGTCTATGTGCTAGCCTACTTTCTCTGCTGATTCAGTGTTGGAAAATGTCAAGTCAGATTTTGCTTGAGAGGATTTTGGCAGATGGGTTGAAGCGCAAATGATGGAGGGGGCAGGCTCAGAGTGTGTGTGTCTGCACGGCTGTATGTCTGTCGGTGTGTGTGTGTTTATGTTTGCAGTGATGTACGTGTGCGTCTGACTTTGTCTTGAGTCACATATACGCCACCAGTCACGCCAGTGTATCTGCATCACAAGCAAGAATAGAGGACATGCCATGTTATTTTATTATCTACCAATCCCCATTGTGTGAAGGAAGCTGATGCAATGTAGCGCTCTGAGGCTTTTACTTTTAGAATAATACTCTGCGACGTGTTCACGTAAATAAATGTGTCATCCACTACTATCTCATTCAGTCTTTTTGTTTCCGTTGACAATTATGAAAGCACTAATGAGTCAACCTATGAAAGCTTTTAGGTTTGCTCTTCTGGATCATCAGTGTCTGCAAGAGCTTCCCTAGGAATAAAACCTGCACACAGGAAGTGATGCATTTAAGATTTTGAGTTCATCATGAATAAACCAAAGAACTTGGTAGTTTGCATTAGCAGCGATAGCCACAGCTGCTGAGAGGAGAGCAGCAGAGAAACTCAAATTTCATCAAAATGACAGTTAAGGAAAAACCTGGATTAATGGATTACAGCTGTATGACTCAGGGTTTACAAAATGAAAAGCCCTAATATGACTTACATTTATTTTATTGTATGACTCTTGTGCATCCCTTTAGATTTTCCTTCGTCTTAGTCCAAATATTCATTCATTTTCGTAATTTGAACTCTGTTAATGTCAGTTTGTTTACATTTTGCCCCTGTTGGTAAAGAAACAACAGTCTGAATATATAATGCTGTGGGATTTTTATTATAATTATTTTAATTCTTATTATATTATAAGACTCCACCTGGGATATGTCAATGATTTTGATGCATTTTTTGTGCAATGTCAGATTTAAAAAATATATTCCCCTTGTTACTACCTTAACCGAAATGCCCCCTTTCTTAAAACACTTAAATTATACTATATATTAATGAGTTACATTTGTTAGCCAACATGAGTCCTGATCATAACAGCATGATTAAAATTATTTAAAAAATATTGATATTTTTTTTGTTTTCATCACATCTGTTGTTGGTTTTTAATGAAAATAATAATAATTTTTTTTTTACATTCTTAGATATGTCATTGACTACAGTCTATGGCAACAACATTGAATTATTAGATTCAACTTTATTGTCATTGCACATGTCACAAGTACAAAGCAATTAATTTAAATAATTATTTTTAATAATGTTATTATTATTATAGGAGCTGAGGTTGTTGCTGAGCAGTTTACACAGGAACAGATTTAGACAGTCGTGCCTAAACAAAGCGGCACTGGTCACTGATCTGATAAAATGGTGGGAATGCACCATTCAGCTCATCCTGTGGCCCTCTGCGAGACTTTAGCTCCATCTTGTGGACTATTTAGATCAATTTCTGAAAATGTGGAGCTGCGGATTTAAAGCTGCAACCTGGGTGTGACGTCTTTCAGCATTTCCACATCGCTTTTTATTCCCACAGCACAGTCAGAGTGAGCTGCTTGGCCTGAGAGACGCGTGTAGTGCGATCAGGAGCAGCTGATGCTGTCAATCTGGTACATCTTGGAAAAGTCCCATTTTCAAACAGGCTTATAGCTCAAAGCACTCAGTATGTGGCAGGCTTAAAGGATATGCGATGCTGTGTTTTTGAAAATGGCACCGCAATTTTATTGCTTATAAGCATAAATCTACACAGATTGAGATGGCTATTGTTGCTTTTGTAAGTAAACTATATTTCAATCATAGTGCGGCTGATATTTAACATGCATCAGCATGCTATCATCTCACTGAATCCACTTTGCTTCGCTTTTGCTTGCATTTTGCTCTTAGACATGGTATGAATACCACTGAATTACACGCAGTGAAAAGTGACTCTGCAAAAGCCAACTTGTAACTGACACATCTGCCATTACTTTCCTGCCAGAAGCTGATGTAATTCACTCACTACAAGTTCATCAGAATCTGCTCAGTTTGGTGTCTCAAAGACTCAAAATATCTGTGAAATTTGGCATTTCACTGACATTTACCCAGACAGAGTGACAGAGGCCTTCTTCAAGCAGTTGATGAAAACTATTTTGGGAGATGACCCGGGAAGATTGACAAGATGCAAATAAATAGCAAAGAGCAACTGGATTTATGATCAATATTGGCAACAGCAGACAGACAGCAGATGTCTGTCAAATTGGATTTCTGAATTTTGGAATTATTAGCCTGCAGGTAGCATGTAAAGTAATTACTTAGAACAATGAAGGATGCAGACTTACCCGTAATGCGCATCGATGGTAGAGTGGATCCAATAAATCAAATCCTCCAGAGGAGGACAGGGGGACGGCTTGGCTGCCAGAACTTTCTAGCCTTTGTTCAAGGTGAATTACAAGGTGAAGGAAACTTTTAGCTCATTTGGTTCATTTTACAGTGAGACTATTAAATTAAGGCTGTGCCAGGTGCTAAATTGTCCTTTGAAGATCATTGGCTCCAGCCATTAGTGGATTATTCTTTTAAATGTTATTTAACAGGAAGGAGCCCATCGTAAACCTCATGCATGGAGGATATATCATGATGCTGGGCTTTAATGTGTTTTATGAACTGAAAAGCATCTGAGGTTTATTGATTTTTAAATGACTGTAGCTGTACTGTACTGTCCTGCTCTGTGGCTCAGTGGTTACAGCAGAAAGGTCTTTGGGTCGGACGTCAGATCTGCTCGTGTCTTCAAGGCGTTCCTCTCCATCTGTCTGCATGTATTTGCATGTCACCTTATATTGGCACCTGGTCACCTTTTGGTTAATGTTGCAAGTTTGCCATCATAAGCTCCAGTACTTACGATCCAGTATAGAATAATAGACACTGTAGAGGATGGATGGATGGATGGATCGATGGATGGATGGATGGATGGATCTGGTCTACTTTTTTGATGGTCTGCACTTGCTTTGTCTCAGGCCTTATTGGGCCCCTCGATGTTGATTAGGGATCAGCTGCTACCTGATTGGCTGACTCTACCAACATGATGTTTCAGATTAGTGTGATGTTCTCGGATAAACTAGTCTTGTTTAAAGAAATATTATGAACATTGGAAAGACTGCCAAAGAATCGGCTCTCAGCCAGTAAAACTGGTTCCAGAGCGGCACCAACTCTTTGCTGGTCTTACACCAGGAACCACTTTGGTCAGGGGCTGGGGGCGGGATTATCATGACCATGGCTAGTGCTAGCGGGCTAATGTTTGCGGGTTAGCGTTAACTTACATAAAAGTCTAACATTAACATCTTACATTCAGTGTTAAGTAAGTTGTGTATGGATGCCAATGTCGGCTCCCTTTCTATCTGACAAGAGAATGAATGCTGAGATATACGTAGGTCAACAAACAAAAAAGTTATCTTACATCCCCTATGAATCAAGTCGGTCCTGCGACCCCACCGTAAAGCTTTAGTGTCCCCTAGTGGGAGTCAGGACCCCCAGTTTGGGAAGCAGTGCTCTTAAGTCTTTCTGTTTGTCAGTCAGACTGAAATAACATCTCAGGTCCCCAGAGGATGAACTGTGAGGACCATGTTGATCTCCTGACTCTTTTTAGATATCATACTGACTTATAATGGCACGAAGAGAGGTGTAGACAATTTACTGCTATCCTTCTACAGCTGCATAGACTGCATATACAATGGCCACTTCTTGTGTTTCACAATGTATATTACAATGCTATTGTGATCTCAGCAGCACAGGCTGGCACCATGGGAACTACAGAAGAAAGCACTGTTTCACTTACACACCAAGTAGATAACCTTCAAAAGTCTCAAAACCACACTAATTATTATCTATATTCAGCTATGTTGCCTATAGTGTTTGCTGCTAATGTAAAGTGAGAGTATGTAATTCATTTGGACAGAGAACACACCATTCACACAGCAGGGAGGAGAGACAAAGGCGCTATTTATACAAGAGACACAAGAGACTGAATCTCCTGGAGGATGAAGATCCAGATCCAAAATGTCTGGAATGAGGCACTGACAGCCAGAGGACAGAGAAATGTCCCAGGATAGCCGTCAGTTGAGCACAGAGAAGTTTCAGCACCGTAAGGTGAAGAAAAACAGGAAAAAATACTACATTTACTGGATATACAGCTATAAATGACTGCCTATAACCAGTGGGTAGTCTACCTTTTAAACATATGAATAGGTAATATGTACAATCAGTATTACAGTTTATATTAATGTATTATATATACTAGAAAATAATAATTAAAATATGTAGGCTACTGTATAATTACCAAGTATTCCAAATTGCACTGTAAATAGTGGTGATCAGTGGTATCTGCAGGTGTCATCTGTAGCCATTGCTCTTTTTCACACATCTGACAAAACAGTATGCAGATTCACACAAAAGTGACTTGGAGAGCGGGTCTGTGGCATCAAGTCCAGCTCCCCAACCACTGCTGGATGATGGAAAATGTCACTAACTGTTGCCGCTTGTGATTTTTCCTGGGAATGTCGCCACAGATTAAATACTGCAAATGCCATTGTCTCCATTGTGTTACATGTAAAAATCAACACAAACTAAAACATCTGAATTAAACATGTCATGCTTGAGCAGATGTTGGCTTTATTAGACTGTATAATGTATGAAAGATTAGAATACAGTTAAAGAAAGTTAAGAAATATTAGAAAGTGCTTTAAATATTTTATCACCCACAGTACATAGGTTATTTCCTGTTCAATGTAAGCCTTTAAGGTCTTTTGATCTACTGAGTTTGAACTTTGTCAATTTATTTTTATTTGTAATTCAGCCTGAATAGTCAAAGTCTCTCTCTTGACAGTCTTAATTAATGAACATAGACTACTGCCACAGGAAACAAATCAATGTATATGCTTATACAGTTATATTTATAGTTATAAAACAGTTATATTATGTTAAAATGGGGTGATGGATGCTGCTTGGAGTGTTGCCAGCCCCGTAAGACGGAAAGGCCAACCCTAAAGGTTACAGAGAAAATCCAGCCTCTAGACACTGAAGACATAAGCCTGGTGCGAGATACAGATACGACCTAGCAACGCCAAGTCTAAAAAAGCACAATCCAGCCTCTGGATGTAGAGCGTTTCAATGGAACTGCGTTGCTAGGCAACAGTTTGGGTCCATGTTTACTTCCTGTCAGCTGATGCCATTCACACACACTGAAAACAAGGAAACATTAAAAAAACATTTATAGTTTCCTTGACTGCATCAGGAAAGAAACTGGGACACATTGGGAATGTTTTAAACTGTGAAACTGTCTATAGACTTTGGTACAAGGTGCTACTACTGCTGTCATTCTACAAACAAGTCATCAGTACCCTCAGTCTCTTCATCAATCTCACTTTCTTGATCATCTTCCTCAAGCTCATCCTCGTCACCAGAGGAGAAAGATGGAACTCAAACACCTTCATCATCCCCAAAAACAGCCTCCACTTTCTCATCCTCAGAGGATATATAGATCTGAGGAGTGTTACCTTCACAGCGGTAGACGATCCTTATCACCTCGGGGATCCCCTTCAGCAGCAGGATGTAAAGGTAAGATGAAAGGTAAAGCACATTAATTGATTTCAGATCTAAAGCACCTCTCAAAAAGTATAATATTTGTATTTTTGTAACTCCTCCTGTGGGTACTCATAAGTAGAACATGTAGTGTAAACAGATAGTATAGTAGTTTTACACCAAAGAATTGTTGTGTGTCGATTCATCTGTCTTTTTCAAACATGTAATAGTTTCACTACTAGCAGGATGTTTTTTCACACTAGTCATCTACTGCTTTAGCATTAGTTTTTCAGCAAGGTTTGTTTTTACAGATGCTTTCTGAAGCCTCAGATCTCTCAGAGTTTAGCTTGCCAGTATTTAGGTTTTACAGCAGGTCAAGTGTGAAGATGATAAGATCTGTAGATACATTTCACGATGACTTTTCACATGCATTTGTGTGTAGGTGCTGCTAGGATGGTGAGTGCAATTACAGTCAACTTTTGGTCATATTTCTGCAGCAAATAAGTGAAAGAGAAATGTATCTTTGTCACCTGCATGCTACAGTTTCAACCTCCTTTGGTACTTCCTTATCACTTGACGAAACAGAGAGTGGTTTAGTATATAAGGCTTTGAAACTCCAGTAGGTGGGATGTTTTCTCTCCAAAACAGGATGGGATGGAACGTGGGTTTTGAAAGCCAGAAAGTTCAACAGCTGGCCAAGTAACGGCTGAGTCATTGGTATTGATCTGTAGTCCTTTCAACCTCCGCAGATAAGTGATGGTCATTGTGTGCCATTCTGCAGTGAAAAAAACGTACTTATTGCACACTTCAGAACAGTCACCTCATGCCTTTATTTTTTAAACTCTTTGAAAATTTGGCCCCTAAAATATGAGGGCTGCATTGACATTCAAAAACAGCATTATAGATTACTTCCACTGAAAATTATACATCTTAAGTTTAAATAAATCATTTGTTTTTCGACTGTGTGATAGTTACATTGGCGGTGATATGCACATTTCAGTTTTTACATATCTTTATTGAATAAAATATTTATCTATAATTGGCAGACTTTCACAAACAGACTGACATGAGAATATTATGAGTCATACAGAAAATAGTCACCTTCAAATTTCACTTAACTTATACATGTATAACCCTGGGCTTTCAAATGCACATACTTACTCCACATCTGACTTAAGAAAATATTCTTTTTTCCAAATATGGGTATTCTGGGTAATATTTTTTATGATTAAAAATATTACTAATCCAAGATTTGGAAGTTAAAGACCACCCTCTGTATACATGTACACATATGAGATGTACTAATAGAACAAAGAACAACAACCACACAGCTGAAACTGTGTTAACATGGAGTCTGTTATTACATAGACAACACACGGCTTGACAGTAATTCAATGGAACAATGTTATTATAAGTACAGTTATGATAACTGAGCAGTCACAGTATCACTGTAAGACATTCATTAGGATGGGGAAAAACAACAACATTGAATTCACAAGGCCAGTTGTGTATGGACTGTAAATTGAGCAGTTCTGGCTTATCTTTCTTGATGACACTGTAGATTTCAGTGTTGATTTTCTGACTTTTCAGGCTTCAGGAAAAAAACTGTTTTAAGCTGCGGAACAGGAAGAACATTTGGGGGAAAAGCAGCATTTGTTCATGTCACAACACTAAAGACAGCATGAAACTGTGAGAAACTGTTATGATTGATAAAGAACATTTATTAACTGGTTGTAAACCTGCAGGCTGTCAAATTATAACATGTTGCTGTCCATGTCTGTAAGTGTGAATGCTGCAAGCTGCCATGATTCATAAACTTGTGGCAATGTACAGTAATTATTCATGACAAGTAACACCTACTACCCTGTGTGTGGGTGGGAGCAAATCCCGTCATATTGACATGTTTCAGCACGCAAGCCGTCTGATTTTTCACACATCATTTGTTTGTTTTCCACCTTGGATGAAGCTTATAGTGAAATGTTTTTCTGTAAAGGGGAGAATACATGAGGCTACATGTTAGGTAGTCCTCCAGGCTGCTTCTTGGCTGTAATGTGACTACCGATGTCTACTGAGAGCATTAGTCTTTGGTCAAGAGTCAAGACACACAGACAGCTTCAAGTTGAGACCGGAAACGTAGAGTTTGCCTTCAAAATAAAGTTTTGTTACGTGTGTACTGATAATATAGGCCTATAAAATCACATGAGAATCTTTTCAAATAAGAACAGTATCACAATTACCAAAGATTTTGATAATTTGTGAAATTATATGTTCAATATGGGTAAAATATATACAAGCTTAAAAAAAAAATACTTTTTTTAATCCCTAAAAACAAGAAAAAGGTGGAGTACCTTAAGTTGTTGTGACAGTTAATATACTTTATTTGTATTTATGTTCTCGTATATCTTTTTTATATTATCATTATTGTTTACTATAATTTTAAAATATTTTATGATATTTTTATGATATTTATTATGTGATGTTTTTATTCATTTAATATGTTATGATATTTTTTATAATGCATGTTTGTTTTTTGAAGATTTATTCGACCTTTGAGGGGGCATTTGGGGCTAAAATGTGATTTTTATAACATATATTATTTAGTAATTGACTGTAGGAGACCTAGGTAGAGCCGTTTCCTCTCCATGATATTATTTTGAAAATCTCTAGCGGAAGTCAGCAGTAAGGTACGTTGTCTCTCATTGGAGCAGTGTTTTTCTTACCTTCTGAACAAGTGACAGGATTACAGGAGGAACTTTGTTTTCTAGCTTCGCCTTCTCCTCTTCATCATGGAGGCTCGGGCAAATTACTCCCGTGAGGAAATTAACAGCACGGTGTGGGAGGTCCCGGAGAAATACACACGGCTCAAGCAGATAGGGACCGGGGCGTACGGCTCGGTGTGGTGAGTCTTTAACGTTACCTTACACTGTGTGAAGTGTGTGTCGTTGTTGGGACTGGACTGTGTATGAGTACTGTTGAAACAGAGCCCAGCATTCATTAACGTTAGCTACTCTGGCTGCATGCAGCCTGTGGTGGGCCTGGGTTATATCCTGTACTGTACACCAACACACTGTCAACACTGATGCAGTAACTCACGGAATTAAGTTATAACACCTGACATCTTATGGAGCATCCTAACAGCATGTGTTAGCATAAAGGCTACACATGTATTTGCCTGTACAGTAATAAAAGACGTGTAGCTATTTGAGAATATCAATATTAAAAATGGCCACTTTCCACTTTCATTTCTTCATGCAGTTACATACAGGTGGCAGAAATACATTGTGGAAGACACAAAAACAATTCATGTGTACATTGCATAATACATATAAAAATAGCATATGGCATATTTAGAAGTACTGACATACATAGCACAGAAATTAAATACAATTTTAGGGATACATACAGATAAATATTGGGAGTCAAGCCAAGCCATATGGTTATAACACAACTTTCAGTGGTAACAAACACAACACACAATATGTAGTGACATTCATGTGTTTGTTTAGGCAAATAGAGTAAAAACATTGGATACACCCAACATCTGTCAACAGTAATTGTATTACAGGTACCATACTGTTTATTCAGCCAACTATATAAATAAAATCAGTGCTTGGGTTACGTAATACTTCGTTTTTGTGGTAAATGTGTTATTATATTGGTTATATGCTAAATTGTGATTAATTAATGATATAGCATCTTTAAAAGTGCCTTGAGGTATGAAAAGGTCTAAAGAAAGCCTATTGAAAGTCAAAGATGTAAGACATTCTTCAACATGTCAGTATGTAATAGTTACACTTGCAATTGTCATAGGCTGTGTTGAAGCGCATTTGTTTGTAGAACAGAAGAGAGGAGAGTAAAATCCTTTTTAATATGACAGCAATGAAAGAGTGAGCATGTACATGGACTTTCAGATGTTCAGAAATCACAATGTGCAAGCAGTTAGCTGCAACCACCTCACAGAAAAAGAATACCTAACTTACTTTTGCATTGAGTTTTATAATGAGAATGTGCAACTATCTGATTGGTCTAAACTGTTGGGGCAGTACTGTGGATTTAGACTCAGTCCGCCCATTATTAGCACCCAGGCTAACTCCTTAGCCTCTTGGCGGCCACCGCCCTGTGGAAGGAAGACAGCTAACACCACACGTCCTTATTTGGCTTTCTCTATCTCATGTCTTTGGTCATCTTCACCTGGGTTTATGACCTTGATGTAGCTCTCAATGGGCTTCTTGTGCTACATCTGCCCTCAGATATGTGAATATGTGTAGGGGTGTTTATCTGTGTGTGTCTCTTGGATCAAAGTGTGTGCGCTGCGTACTCCCTCCCTCAGTACTGAGTGTCTTGAAACTCTGTTATCTGTGTGCTGGTACCTGTTGGTATGAGTGACATAATTAATCTGTGTTTCAGGCTTTGTGTGGTAAATACTCTAAGCAGCATTTATTATAAGTGTCATGGTGTAGACAATTGCTATTTTTTTCCAACCCTAACAGCTGCATCTGTCACCACCTTTGTTTTTCAATGCTACACGTGACCATATTTAGATGAAAGATCCAGCGCTGGTTAATGGCCAACCAACTCCTTTGAGTGTGTTTTAGTACAATTGAAGAAAATGTTACAATTAATTTTCAGAAACTTAAAACACAAAGTGGAAAGGGTAGAAGTTCTAAGACAAAAATAGAAATGTCCACAGTGCAACATAATAGTGACATGTCGCTAGTTATTTAATGAGAACATAGTCATAAGGAAAATGTTTACTGATGTAAAAAATCAAGTAAAAAATATAGTCAATATGTCATCAACTTCTATGTATTCTCACTTCTTTTTGTAGCCAGTTGAGTCACCACCTGCTGGCCATTAGAAAGAATGCAGATTTAAGGCACTTCCTGGTTGGGCTTCACCGCTTGATACAAACCTACTTTAATGTATTACTTACTCTCAGGGGCATAGCCAGGATTTAGAAATACTGGCCATGAATTAATAGAACCCAAAAAAACAATTTTCATACAATGTCTTTGTAAAATGTTCTTAAAATCAAATCTCCCCAAATTTCCCTATGATTCAAATCCCACTCTACTCTTATTTAATGGTGAATTGAATCCCTTTTATTTTCACAAAGTACATAACCTTGTTACCACATCTCATTAATCTGCACTTTATCCAGTTAAAATAAAATGTTTACTTTTGTTTATTCTCTGCTTTGCAGACATTTTGTAACATTTCGTTATCCATACTATAACATACACATATTTGTAAATTGTAGAACTGCAAATGGGATAATTTTGTAATTCCATTGCACAGATGCTTGATTACATCCACTAAACATTCACTTTCAACATTTAGTCAGAAAACCCTGCATTATGGCCAGTTTTGGCGTAAGGCCTCACTCAGTCACAGCTTTGTTATTTATCCCCATTGAGAGTTGCTCATTTGTCTGTGTACACTGACCAATAAGACCAATGGAGGGTGAACATTTTGAGAGCCTTGGGAAGGAAAAAAGTGAAATAGTCAAAATGGATTAAAATCCATCATGAAGGATTTCTGTGCTTCTGTTGCCAAATTGGCAGTTATTAGCCTGCTAACTGTGGTTACCAGGATTTTAAGCATGTTAGTGTGGGAGTGATGGTCTGTTAAAGCTTCAAATGTATGACTTTTGAAAGAAGCTCCATCTGCTGAACTTGGATCAAGCCAACGACCATTGGGTTTGCCCATCTCTCACAAAATGTCTTGTGGGAAATTGCAAATGAGTATTAAGCATAACCAACAGTTTATCAACTACTGTACGTGTGAGATGTACTGTATTTACTGTGGATGCTTACAGTATCTGGCATGGATCAGTTAGTCTGTGTAATAGAGATGTTAATATCCTACGTTAGTGCATCAGTGTTGTCGACAGCACTATGCACAAGTGATTTGTGTAATGTGTGTTGGTGGATGTGGCTCCAAATAGCATAACAAGCCTGTCCTCCTACGATTTGGTGCCCTGCAGATCACTGCAGAAATGCACAAGTTGCCAAACATTTACATGTTCAAACTGAATAAACCACAGACCCCCCCACTCAGTTAGCGAATGAGTCCCACGTACAGTACCGCCATCTGAGAACGTCTTTGCCGTTGCGTGTTGATTTCATTCGCTTCTTAGCGAGAGTGAAACCTCAAAATAGACCATCCTGTCATTTTCTCACTGCTCTGACTTCAAAAGACTGAAATCATCATAGTGGTACTAGAAGGCACTCACAGAGTCAGTGCAAAGCTAATGACTTGTTTTCCATTATTCATCACAGCTCAACGATAAATGAGAAGACTAAAGAGAAAGTGGCCATCAAGAAGCTCCACAGGCCCTTCCAGTCAGAGATCTTCGCTAAGAGAGCCTACAGAGAGCTGCGACTGCTCAAACACATGAAGCATGAAAACGTGAGGAGATTAAGCCTTCCATATTTCCTCCTTTGTTTAACAGACTGAACATTTTACATATGCTTTTGGCCTATAAAATGCATAACCATTTTACATTTTAAGTAACACCATGATATAATGTTAAAATAAGATCCTGTATATGTCATAATATCCTGTAAACGCTTCAGCTCCTCACGTACTTTCCCATGTCTCAGGATTTGTCACCTCTCTCTTTCATTCCAACCAGGTGATAGGACTTCTTGATGTGTTTTCACCTGCCTCAAGCTTCGATGACTTCCAGGACTTGTGAGTATTTCCCGCAGTATTAGAAAAGCCCTGAGGCAGAGACAGCCAACGCCTTTTTTTTTCAGGAAAGGAACATGGACACTGGACAAAAAAGTGTGGAGATGCATGGAGTAAGGGCCCACTGTAAATATTAAACCCATGTGTGAAAGCTGAACATGTCATTCTTGAACCATGGACATGAGAATGCTGATACAACAGCGAGGCTCAACACTAATTTTTTAAAAGAGGTTGTCAGGGCAGCAACCAAACATCAGCTTTTGGTTGCTGAAATTGAGAATATGTAAGCCATTTTTCCCTATTAATTAAGATACTTTGCAGATATATTTCAGATTGCTAACAAAAATATGACCTAAAAGAATAAAAACTTTATTACAGTAAGTAAAAGTTAGTACTACAGTGTGCCACAGTTGACTCAATTTGTAAATTTATTTGTGATGTTGACAGGTTAGTTGAACTTTTCACCCCACCATCCCCAAAACAGATGCCTGTGCACACACGAGTAAATGCATGTGCAACGTTGGCACATGCAAAGTTTTCTGGTTCTGACTTTCTGCCTGTAAGAGTGATATCAAAATATCACAAATTGAAAAAAATATTAAACCTTTATTGATTTGGGAGTGCATGTTTTGCTGGCAACCAGTGGTTTAAATGGTACCTGAAAATGTTAGAGACACTGTTAATGTCCTGATAACAGCCTCCATTGTTCTGTGGAGATATTGGTTACTGGCTGCAGGGGTTTGCTCCCATTTTGCTACAAGATTATTATTGAAGTTGGCCAATGTTGGGAGATAAGGCCTGGCTCGGCCAGTTCGTGTAATGGTGATGAATACAGTTGAATTCTCTGCTGGCCTGGCTTTGTGTACAGGGGTATTGGTGTGTTGAACCAGGAAATGACCTTCCTTAAACTGTTGCCAAATACTCTAGGTTTCCTGGTGTTATTGGTAGGGTTGATCTGAATTCATAAATGAGTAATTTCCAATATCTGTAATTCTGAGTCTCCTCTGTAAATAGATTTATAATGAACAATAAATACAGCAACTTCAGATCAGTACATAGTAGTTTCTATCTTAAAATGATCAACTTCCAGTTTTAATCTCACCTATTAGGAGTGCAGATAAAGATACAGGTAATTTAGTTGGTTGAACTGATGCTGATAATGGTTTACTTAAAAACCCTTAAATTAGAGTTAGAATATTTTCTGATTTATATAATTGAATGATTAAGTTTAGTGTGTTATAATGTTGAATGCACTGAACTGCAAAATGAGAAAGATTAGAAGATACCTCAAAGGAGAAGAATATATTGAAGGTTATATAAACACAGGTGTTACATAAACCTACACAAGCATCCTAAGCTCCTTAATCAAAGTATAAAAAGTCCTGGATTACTGCAATAACAGGGTGTGAGGGATCAGCTTTCTCTTGTGATCTTGACCAAATAAAGCTTGTATCGTGTTTGGACTGTTCAAAAGAGGTAATCATACTGTCCATGCCCTTTCCATTCACTCTCTTCCTCTCTCTGCCTCTCTGCTTCTCTTTTTCTCAGCTACCTGGTGATGCCTTACATGTTTACTGACCTGTCGAAGGTGCGAGGTCATCTCTCAGAAGACAAAATCCAGTTTCTTGTCTACCAGATGCTCTGTGGACTCCGGGTGAGTCTGGAAATCTGACCTGACAGAAACAGAAATGATATCATGAAACACCATGAGAACAGTAGTGTAACACAATCATAACTGAATATATTCAAAGGTTAGCATGTGACACAGTCATGTCAGAATTTTACTGTATTTTAAAATATGCTCTAAAATCTACATAGAATCGTCTGCACTTTGACTACGTGCATATAATCAAGGCTAAAAATAGGTGCTATATAAATACTGCGAGTGTTTAAGTAAGACGGTGCCATCACAGTCATTCCCCGGCTACAATGATGGTGCAGAGACATCAAGAGCACAGATGCAGAAGACCCAGAAACACTGGCCAATCAAAGCAGACGTATTAACTTTTCAAATAGAGGGTGAATCCAGGTATATTCAGACAGACAGAATGAGAAATCATCATTTAATCCTGTTCTAGTAGAAACCCAAAAGTAAGTATGAACCTGAAAATAATGTCTTCTTTACAACATAATTATACACTATTATAAAAGAGTAGCAAGGCACTAAATGTAACATAAAAAAAGGAAAGACAAGTGCCAACGGGCATTCTAATAAATCCATTATGTAAACATACTATAAATAAATGTTGTATGTTATATACCATGCGTACACTGTGGATGTGACTGCAGTAAAAATAACTTCTACCTGCTGTGTCTCTCTTTCTGCAGTACATTCACAAGGCTGGAATCATCCACAGGGTAAGTACAAGTCAAATGAGTTGACATTTAAGCTAAAAACTAATGTTTGGTGTATGAAAAAAATTATCATTACATGTTATTATAAAGATATCGTAACGTGTGCAGTGGTTTGTACTGTGTATTATTCTGGCTGTGATAGCCCGCATGCATCTCTCCCTGTACGACACAAGTACATGGGAATTGTGATTGAATTTGGCATTGTTATCGAGTCATATCCAACCCTGCCCCAACAGGTAGGATGAGTTCACTCTGTGATGTCTGACTGCGTGTCTAGAGATGTTAGGCCACACCCGTCAGCACCAGTGCCAAATGGGTGTGTGTGCGCTCAGGGAAAGTAAGGTTAGATCAATACAGCACTTATATCAGGCAGATATGAATGGCTTCTTATCTGTTGGACACCCAAAACAACTCTAAATTTTCTTTTTAATTGTCCAGAGACATAGAGTACTAATTTGTGCAGGGTTTTAACCTGCAAGCTCTATTAAATCTGTCCTTGTTTTCCTTGCAGGGAAGTGCTACATGTTAACTAAGCCTTTAGTGTGTGGTGGTTGAGCTCTGAACATTAGTGTGAGATCAGCTTAGTGTGTGTTTAGACTGTTGAAAATACGATCATGCCCACTCTGATTCAGTCAGTGTTACCCTGCTATTACTCTTGTAATTCCTAAGGCAGTTAAAGTGTTATCCACACAGTGCCACACTTATCGCAGTATTCTATGAGTGACTCTGCAGAAATGCTGCAGTGAGTCTTATGGCCAGCTTATAGTTGAGTCATGCTATTGAATCCCCGTCTAAAATCCCCACAGTATATAGGCTGTGAGGCGTACAGCTGAGCCATGTGTGGCCACAGGGACTACAAGCACCGAGACTTTTCCCGGTCCAAGTTTTGATACTGCACAGTACACAAGCACTATAATTGTTAATCACTATGTGCAATAAGTAACCTTCACTCAGCGTATTTTTCTTTTACAGGATCTTAAACCTGGAAACTTGGCTGTAAACCAAGACTGTGAACTGAAGGTTTGTGCTTCTAAGGATTACATCAGAAAACATGACGAAGCTGAAATGATAGGGCTGCTGCAGGGGCTAAATAATAGGACTCAGCAAGTACAACAAAGTGATAAAATAAAAGCTGCACTATCAAATTAGCAAGATACAGGAAAGAGGATATAGACTTCATAACAGTTGTTTTTTTTTTTTTGCTAGACAGATTTCTTTCTTTCAAATGGTTTCAAATGTGGTTCATAAGATCTTGATGTAAGATGATGTTATCTATGTGAAAATATATTTTTTTTTAAGCTGGGGTAAGCAGTTCCAGAAAACTGCATACCCCAACTTGAACCATCTTGGACAATATCAGTCAATATGTTCAGTAAAGTAACTTAGATGGCTGTTATTTCCAGTGTTCATGTTCCAGATTGTGATCAGTTTCTGTGCTTCCAATGCAGATCCTGGACTTCGGGCTGGCTCGCAGTACTGACGCAGAGATGACAGGCTACGTGGTGACCCGTTGGTACCGGGCGCCTGAGGTCATTCTGAACTGGATGCACTACACCCAGACCGGCAAGACAATCGTAGCTGTTACATATTGTTACCTGTGCCCCTGCTGTCGTCCCAGTATTGACTTGGCCCGTCGGTGCTGTAACTGTTTGTCGTGTGAAATCATCCCAGCTCCAGTTACAGGGATTTCTTTCTTTAAGCGGTGGCTTGTATGGCACTTTATGGGTCAGCAGTTTTTTATAATCCTGCCGTTGGTGTGTGAAATGCATCTGAAGTTGCATTGGTGTCATTTTGACAATAAATCTTTTTTCCCGCCTAATCTGTTAGCAGTTGACAAAGATGGGTCTGACAGCAGCCTGATAGCGCAGAGACTCAATGACAGAGCTGTCACTGCAATGAAACTGACTTCCCCAGGATTTATGTTTCTTTAGGAGATAGTGGTTTTTCATTTTGTAAACAGCCTCTCCAAAATGGGATGTAGCACAGCAAGCAACTCTGGCAAGTTTACACCATTTGTAGGATTGTATTACTCACCAAGTATTCTCCAGTATAAACAGCACAATAGATCCTGCACTCTGCTGTGACTAGGAACTTTGCTCTGGCCTATAAATGCCACCTTCCTCATTTGTAATGCACTGGGCTGAAGTTAAAACACTCTTAGAAATGTGTATTCTGCCTGGCTTCTCACTCATGTGTTTTTTCTTTTTCTTATTCTAGTGGACATCTGGTCTGTGGGCTGTATCATGGCAGAAATGATCAATGGAAAAACCCTTTTCAAAGGGAGAGACTGTATCCTTTCATCGGCCTTGTCTGTTTGCTAGGCTTGTAGCTTGTAATGTCTTTGTTATGCCAGATCATGACATATGTCTCTGTATACAGAAGTGTAAATGTATAGTATGATTCCCAAACGACAACACATCAAGTGTTAATATCAATTTATTAGATCAACCATCACATGCAGAATGGAGAGGAAATCACAGTGTTTTAAATGCAGCAAAAGCAGCACAATGCAGCTCCTGCTGCACTGTGTAACATACGTTTTCTGAATGCTTTAAAAATCCCTTTTCTGTTCTTTTTTGCACTTCATGCACTTGCAATGACTTATAGTCGTCTAGCAAATAAAGCTGTCACTTGTGGCTTTTAGGTTCTTTTATTATTCTGTTTTATGGACCTGCATGGAAACCCGACTCTCCACTGCTTCAGAGTGGACGCTTGCTTATTGATCCACCAGGACACCCCAGGTTAACAAGTCCTTGACTGTAACCCGTAATTACCAGACATGGACCAGCTGACTCAGATAATGAAAGTGACTGGAGTACCTGGACCAGAGTTCATACAGAAGCTGGACAGTCCAGAGGTAGGAAAAGATGCAGTATGTATGTCATGAAACTAAAGTGGCTGATATGTTGATAGTATTCTTATTTTAAACTGAGAATTTCAAAAACACAGATCAATGCCAAGTATGAAATGATTTCACAAAGGGTCAAGGAGAGGCCTCATCTCTCAAAACTCACTTGGATAACGGTGCACTTAATCCTTCACTGACAGTCACGAATATATGAACAAGTCCTGCCTGCAGCACTCAGGGTTTGCAATGTATGTTGCATCCAACAGTAACAACAAATTGAGGATTTTGCTATTTTTTGACCTTAGACAGTAGTGGGAGTGAAAATATAAAATGTGTCCTGAGGGTGGCACTAGAGGTGAAGGTGCATCAACGAAACCTTGTAGCAGGAAGGGGTAATGTGAAATAAATGTATTGAAGATGTGGAAACATATCATGGAAATATTAATTTTATCCCCAGGGAACCACATGTATTAGTTAAACGTGTCATTTCCAGCCAGTGTAAAACAAGTTAAAGGGACAGTCAACCCCCAAATCAAAAATCCATATCTCTCTGTAGTTCTAATTGTCTATCTAGCTTGTTTTGGTGAGTTGCAGTGTTGGACTATCCCTTTAAATTATATTCAGTCTTATTTTATATAAAATCCAGAAACAATATCTATTATGATACATGAAATGTGCTTCAGTCTCAAAACGTATTGATACCATTCAAACAGTATTTTTTTTTTCATTTTTTACATACATACATTCACATATATATACAATGAAATAAGTACAAAAAAATATTTTAACATCAGATAAATTAGATGAGTAATGCACTAAATTTTACAGATACTCCTGCATCATCTGCAGATTAAGGCAGTTGATCTGTCATTTACATATATAGGCTAATAGCTAGCAATCAATTGGTATCTTCGAAAAGTAGTTGATTGTAAGTGATATTCACATATATTATTTATTTATATTGTTTTTATATGGTATTTGAATTCGAATTCTAGAGTCTTTGAAATATCTTTTAAAGAATAATAATAACATTTTTCTCTTTTCTTGTTTCTCTTTTATCATTAAAAACAGGCCAAGACTTATGTTAAGGCTCTTCCTCGGTATCCCAGAAAAGACTTCTCAACGTTGTTCCCCAGAGCCAGCGCGAAAGGTGAGTTGGCCACAGCTTTTCTCTTAAGCTTTTCCTATTTTCCTACTGTCCACACTCCTCCGCAGCAGTTAGTACCAAATGTTTGTTGTTTTAAGTGTGTTTCTTTTACTTACAATGATTATTTTGCTACTGTATGTCTCTGAATGATGTCACACCGTAATGATGTTCTTTGAACCTTGCTCATGAAAGCTTTTCCACCTACTGTTCGAAACAAACAGTGTCAGGGAGGTCAAGTACAGGAGAGATTTCTCTAAGTGGTACACTTTATGTTTCCGCCAGCAGCAAAATTTCTTCCTCATATCTTTTGGAAACAGTTGAAATGATCACAAAACAAAAAGCACTTTGGACTTGAATGCTTAATTTAATCTCGGCTCCTGAAAAGGTCTCAGAAAGGCCTCATTTGGCTTATGTCAGTAGAAATGTTTTAAACATTGACTGACGTGTAAGATTTTATGTTTTTTATGTGTGATCAAGCTGTCACATTATATTTTGTTCCACTGACTGTTTGCAGGTATCGACCTGCTGGAGAAGATGCTGGTTCTAGACGGAGATGAGAGACCCACAGCCGAGCTAGCTCTGGAGCACCCGTATTTCGACAGCCTCAGGGACCCAGACGACTTACCTGAGCCTACAGCATACGATGACAGCCATGACAACGCCACGATGTCCCTTGATGAGTGGAAACGTGAGTTAAGAAAAAACTGCCATAATATGATCAATGTGCAGATTAGTATATATCACTTATGATCTTATTTGTTTATTTTATTATACACATGCTGAAATCAGAGGTTATTTACAAGTATATGGCATTTTTCATACAAATCAAATGTAACATGAAGTACTTCACACTGTACAACCCACCCCATCCCATCACAGTATTCACACTATCCACACACAAAGCTACAAATGACTTATGAATGAATAAAGCACTCACTAACAACAGCAATCAAAACACAACAAATGCAGCAACATATACCTAGAAAGAAATAATTAAACTGAAAAAATAAGATATAAAAATGTATAAGAAATAAAAAAAATAAAGTTCAATTCAAGGCCAGAATACAAAGCTTAAATACAATTAAGAATATTAAACACATAAAGAAATGAAGCTCAATTAAAAGAAAGACTAAAAAAGGTCAATTATAGTTTTAAAGATTAAACACATAAATAAATAAAGCTCAGTTACAAGACAAACTAATAAGATAAAATAGAATTACAAATATGTGTATTTATAAATAAATAAAGCATACAGCATTATTATCATTGCTTTGGGACGCTTGAAGTGGATATTTTGTTTTTTTTTAAGTGTTTTCCATGTTGGCCGTAATGAATGATTTATAACAACACGAACATCCTGTTGCAGGGCTCCTGTTCATGAATAATTAATGTTTAAAATGTTATATGTGTTTAATGGCCTTCCCTCTTGCACACAGGGTTATGCTTCAGAGAGGTGAAAAGCTTTGTGCCGTTCCCTCGGCGGGACTCCAAGAGGAAAAACACCCTGACTATGTCTCCATGACCTGATGAATGTCTTGATGCCCCAACTTACACAGTATACAGCCAACGGTGCCCTTGTATATTCAATCATGGATTTCTTTTACCCTGGATATGTTTAGATTTTGATGCAGTGTTCAGAAGAGTGATTATATTAAAACTGTCACACCTTTTTTGTGCAATTGTTTCTTAAGTGTAGATTGCTCTTCAAGTTACATATTCCCTATCAGTGAATTGTTTCGTAAATATATTATGACCAAATGTCAGGGTTTACTGTAAGATTTACTGTAATATTGTTTTCCAATTAAACAATAAGATATGTACAAAGTTCTGTTTTTGCCCACAAAAGACAACTAAAATCTCTTGTTAATAATATTAGTGCTGTCTTGAAAATTATCAGTCAGGATAATATCAGGGTTTTGCTATTAAAAGGCCTTAACACTCCTGAGCAGGAAAGACTCCACAGGATGATCAAGAACTGTGTGAAAGTCCCAATATGTAACCAGTTTCAGCTGGAATATATGGCCATGAAGGTGTGTGTGATGCTGAAAACAATTGGTCATTTATCATGTCTCTGCTTTTATCACTTTGTGGTTCCATGTTTCACTACTGTAATGTCTGATATGCTGTATAATATATATCATAACTTCACACAATTTTTACGTGCAACCCTTGTGGATTTTTCTAGTGTGTAGCAGCTTTTGACTTGACTGAGCTGGCACATTCAGAGGCTGCTATGTGGTTTATAATATCTCACAGATGTCATTTATGAGGGGGTTAACGGAATTCTGCTCAATTCATTGTTTCATCTATTTATGATAACATAAATAACATTATAACAGGCATCCTGCACTTGTTTTTGTGCATGTGTGTACACAAATAGAATAAACAATTTAACTCGACCATGCACGTGTGCACACATGTTTTGTGTACATGAGGTGACAGAGCAGGTGTCATGTTTCATCTCCAGATATAGTTCAAACAGTTATAGGTTGGTGTTTTAAAAAGGCTGCTTTGGATTAAAACCCACAGTCAGAAGGCATAGAGCTGTACTAAGATCAGGACAGACTGTGATCTGTCATTGACCCTGATGAGCAGCTTGGGCGCCAAAATCATGGCCTGGTGACGTCAAGGGGCGGGCTAAACGTGCACTGCTGTTAAAAGGTAACGTTAGCCCACAGGCTACCGCAAAGGCGGAAGTGTACCATTTCTCATTCAAAATAAAATATGTAGTTCCTTCTTTTGGTTACATTTAACAGAAATATATTTCAGATGGGGGAAAAAAGTATAATGCTAACAAATACGACGGAGTAGTAGGGCCACATTTAGAAAAAAAAATTGATTAATTACGATAAGTACAAAATGAATTAATTACGAGAATAAAGCCGTAAGAAATTAATTCATTACGAGAATTAAGTCGTACAAAATCAATTCATTACGAGAGTAAAGTCGTACAAAATGAATTAATTACTAGAATAAAGTCATACATAATTGGTAAGGCATTCTGCTTCACACAGTAGGTCTAAATGAAACGACAAAAGGCGAGAGTGCAACAGTTATACTTATGATAATTTGATGCTGATGTGCCAAAAGATTTTGTATCTCCTTGTATGTGAAACCTATCTTAAAGTACATTTCAACGAAATGCTCCACGGCCCTCACTTTTAACAACCCTCCTCCTCTAATTAATTCACTCTATTCTCCTAATTAATTCATTATTTTTTTTACTTTATTATCCTAATTAATTCATTTTGTACGTCATTATTCTCTAATTCATTCATTATTTTCGACATTATTCTCGTAATTATTTTTTTTTTCTAAATGTGGGCCTAATACTCCTTCGTAAGAACTGATATTTTACTTATCTTGAATAGTCCTAATTTCACTAATGATGAAATTTATATCATTAACTCGATTGATATACTAGCAAACATTACATTGTTGACAAGTTTACAAGAAATTATAGGTTGGAAGGAAAAAAACAACTAGGTGTAATTACATTCGATCTCACTATAAATGGTATTCTTTTCATTTGTGTCAGTTTTTGAGAAACATTGAAACCGTATGTCACTAGGCCTTTATTTTGAAACATACTTCCGGAAGTCCTATGTTTTTACTTTGGCTAATATCGATTTAGCACATACTCAGGACCCTAAAGCTAGCCAGCTAGCCTGATGGAGGCTAGTATTTCTCCTTCTCACAAAATAGAGTCGACAATAAGCTGTTTCTCAGATTATTGATGTAAATATACCACTCGTGTTCTCAGTAGACCTTTGGGATTGACTTCTTGCCTTCCAAACGCCGTGTTGTGAGCAGACGGAAGCGGTATAAAATAGCTAAATATACCGGCTGTGCCAGCAAACTGTAGCTGGCTAACGGTAGCTATTAGCTTCGAGAGTACAGCAAGTAAGGCGGCTGGCTAGGCAACCATTACTGTAGAAGCGGCTTCAGACCGCCGGCTGTCGAGCTACCTGTGTCAGTCAGCTGCCATAATAGGTAAGATGGCTTAAGTTTGCTACGTACTGTTTCTTTATTATACAGTGGCTCAATACTTTTGTTTCCTATTTAGCCTACAACGGGTTATCTTGTTGTGCGCCTTGTCAACGTTAATATATAACAAGGCAGCCAACGTTAGTTCTGCCCATATTTTAAAGTTAGCAGGTTAGCTAGCTGATATCTGCAACTAGCAGTTACTTCTCTGTGAATGTTTATGTCATTGTATCGGAATAATGTCACATTACCGTGCCTTTCTAATTCTGACTTGACAAGATTAGGCAATGCTTCAGCATTACAAAACTGTAATAACGATTTAATCCGATGAAGAGCTTTTAATAGTGTTTTAAAACTGTAAATATGGCTGACATTTTACTCCCGAAATAAGGACACTTATCTGTTGAGACCGTGGTATTCTTGAAGCTGATTGGCTCTCGGGTGGATCAGTCAAATTTCCCTGAAAGCTGATTGGATGGGCCCGTTGTGTTGTGGCTAGCTCTGATTATAGTTGCCAACAGTTTATGAGATAAAGTCGAGAATAATCTACAGATATTTTTCTTCATTGGCTGTTTGTCTATTGACAGTGAAGAATGACCCTCAGCTTGACAGCTCATCAGCTGTCAATGCATTAGGCTATGCATTTGGGTATTAAGGTTTTGCTAGATGAGGTGTGTGAAGGAATGTTTTCACTATAGTTAGTGACAGCCCTTTCTAAACACTATGCAGTAAACTGCAAGGCACGACAGAGATGCTTTTAATTACTACATATGTCAAGAAATTCAAAGCATGTAAGCCCCATTTAGGCCTTACCTTTATGACATTTAAGCAAAGGAATACAATTTTCTTACATCCCTGATTCCACAGAAGATATGACAAGAAGATGTGTCCAAAATGTAATGATACAAAAATGCGTTGGACAAATATTAAATTGAAAACTGCAATACAGTAGTATATCTCATGTTCAAACTGTTGATTTTTTTTAAATATACACTTTGAAATCACAAGGTGGTGCATTCCTTTTTTTCTTTTCTTTTTATGTTTTCCAACATTTTGGATTTGGGTGGTAGTCCTGTGATTACAGGCAGGTTTTGATATTGTGCTGTAACACCATCAAATGTTATTACCATTGGTTCATATTTTATTTCCTTTCAAACCAACAGGAGGTAAAGTGTGATTGGTGGCCTATGAGGAAGCCACGTCGAAAAGGCCAGGTGGCCGCAGGAGGTGGAAATGATGTCAGGAAGTCCAATGGGACAGTTGGTGGGCGTGGGGGTGCCCGCCAACGATCCCCATCCCCCTACAGCCTCAAAGCATCTCCAAACAGAGAAACTTTGTCTTATTCCCAGGCCCAGAAGGTAGTAGAGGTGGAACTGGATGGTAGGCTTCACCGCATTTCTATTTTGGAGCCCTTGGAGGTCATCACTGAAGATGAGATGATGGCTCAGGACATTAGTGAGTGTAACAGCAACAAGGAGAACAGTGAGCAGTCATCATCTCCCGCCAGCAGTGCCCAAACTGTCCGCAAACCCGTCACGCCCCGAGGCCGCAGGAAAGACTCCAAATGTCCTCCTGTCAAGTCACCGCCACCTTCCAAGAACCATTGCCCCAATTCTCATCTACAAACACCTGAAAAGTTAAACACATCACACCATCAGCACATGACCCTCCCTGAACCTACATTTCATGTGCTAGAAACCTTCACACCGGTTGAGGCTCCTCCTCTGCCTACAGCATATTACCGTTACATTGAACGCTTATCTGAGGACCAGGAAGCTGAGGCAGAATATGACATGGACGAAGAGGACACAGCCTGGCTCGAGATGGTAAATGCTGGCCGGACGTCAGAAGGGTACTCGGTTGTCACACCAGACACCTTTGAGCTGCTGATTGACCGGCTGGAGGAGGAGGCGTACCGGGAAGCCCGCAGCCGGGCGCCCTCTCAGAGTGCTATTGACGATGATGCCTTCTGCTGCGTGTGCCTGGATGATGAGTGCCTCAACAGCAACGTCATCCTCTTCTGTGACTCCTGCAACCTGGCTGTGCATCAGGAATGTTACGGTGTGCCCTACATCCCCGAGGGCCAGTGGCTGTGCCGCTGCTGCCTGCAGTCCGCTCAGAAACCTGTTGACTGTGTTCTATGTCCAAACCGTGGTGGCGCCTTCAAGCAAACAAGTGATGGACGCTGGGCACATGTGGTCTGTGCTATCTGGATCCCTGAAGTATGCTTTGCCAACACAGTGTTTCTGGAACCAGTGGAAGGGGTCAATAACATCCCCACGGCACGCTGGAAACTGACCTGCTACCTGTGTAAGAAGAAGGGTCGTGGTGCATCAATTCAGTGCCACAAGGCCAACTGTTACACAGCATTTCACGTCACATGTGCTCAGCGGGCTGGCCTGTTTATGAAGATTGATCCTGTGCGAGAGACAAACGTTAATGGGACCACGTTCTCTGTAAAGAAGACAGCATTCTGTGAGGCCCATTCACCACCAGGACAAGAGGCCGTCTCAGATGAGGAGAGTGAAGGAAGAGTGGTGGGCAGCAGAGGGAGGGCGAGTAGAGGACGCAGTGCCTACAAAGAGGGCCCTACAACACCGAAAAAAGGCAGGAAGTCTGAAGATGATGCCAAGACGGATAAAAAGAAAGGGAAGAAGAACACGGAGTCAACAGCACAACAAACTGCTTCACCACAAGTGATAGTGCCACAAATACCCACAAGCAGGTGAAATTTTGTTTTATTTTAAATACAGTAACATTTGTTGCTCAACCAAAATTAACACCAATTGTTCAATGTTTGGCTTTGCTAGCTGGTTTGTTAGTGTACAGTTACTGTAAATGGCTTTCAAGTGTAGATATCTGAACTGATGACAGTCATAAGACCAACCTGCATCTCTGTTGTACAGGCTGAACATCATCTGTAAAGGAATCCTCTTTCAGAGGAAAAACCAGTTCATGCAGAGGCTGCACAACTACTGGCTACTGAAGCGTCAGTCGAGAAACGGTGTGCCACTGGTCAGGCGTCTGCACTCTAACATCCAAACCCAAAGGAATACTGAACAGGTCAGAGGATGAAACATTACTAAAACCTTAGCACTTCTGTCACATTTTTTGTGGTCGTTTTCAATAAATGTATTTAGCTATCGTCCTACCAAACAATTTCTAAATGCTTAGGTTGACTTTAGATACATTTCTGATCTAGTGGGTTTTTTTTATTTACCATAGTTTAAAAAAAATATGTTTTACTTTGTAGCCTGAGGTGGATGAGAAGGTTTCTGCTGCAAGAGAAGCACTGAGATATTGGCAGAAGCTGCGGCACGATCTTGAAAAAGCCAGGCTGTTGGTGGAGCTCATCCGCAAGAGGGAGAAACTCAAACGAGAACAGGTAACATACACGCATGAATCTTGTATGCTCACATGCATGGTAGGCTAACTATGTTCAACTAACTAACTTATTTTCTGTATGTATTTCTACTTTTAGTTCATCTTTTACCATTTGAAAGTATAACGTTCAATATACAGAATAAAGCATTTAAAAGAGAGCTTTTGAAGATGTAATTTATGTAAATAAAAGTCATTTCGAATTTTAAAGTGTAGTAGAACCAACCAAGTTCTGCGAGATTTGGATGGTCACACATTTATAATAGTAATTATTATTATTAGTTAGTGTGATCCTGAAAGGAAGTATGCGTGGAAGTAAGCCTCCAATTAGAAATAAAATAATTGCTGTACATCTGTTTCAACATAAAAAGTTAGGAGGGGTAAATAGTAATCTCTTTAAAAAATACTAACTTATTATCACTGTATGTGTTTGTGGCACACTCAGTCCCATAGAAAAGCAAATGTACATGTGATAATCATCGATGTTCAACACGATACAAAATACTACTCATGATACTGTCTCCTCACCACAACTGAATGGCCAACAAAACAACAGGTGGCTGCTAGGAATGAACGGAGCTGTTTTACGGAGAGAAAAAAATTGCTGTGCACATGTTGGTAGAATATTTGGATTTTATTACAATAAAAACAGCTGCTTCTCATCTCTTTAGCCTTTGGGCAGTCTGTAAAAACTTGTGTCTGAAATGTTTATGGCTGCAACTTCTACATATGGTAACATCACATGCAAATCCTCTGATGACTGCAGGTCAAAGTTCACCAGGAAGCTCTTGAGATGCAGTTGACCCCAATGTTGATGCTGCTCCGTTCTACTCTGGAC
Organism: Serranus cabrilla; assembly: GCA_903364295.1. Lineage (NCBI taxonomy): Eukaryota > Metazoa > Chordata > Actinopteri > Perciformes > Serranidae > Serranus > Serranus cabrilla. The sequence goes on along the minus strand of CAFUXE010000866.1, from coordinate 9,244 downwards.
CAACTACAGGAGAAGGACACAGCCCAGATCTTTGCAGAGCCAGTCAACATTAAAGAGGTCAGACATTTCACTGTTCCAGCACCTTTCGCTAGAGACAAAATGTATGCAAATAAGTTTTTAGTTGAGGTTTCAGTGTTGTGTTTTTCCGCATTATGTATTCTCAAGTCAAATATTTCTCCAACTGTCATGTGTGTCACGTGTTAAGAAATAACTCTGGCTCTCCCAGATAATGTCAAGAGCCTGTAGGTATGTTTTTATCACCAATTTCAATTATTACTACTTATTATATGAGAAAACTTGTTTTTGGCATGCTTGACAGCTTTCAATACTACAATACCCATGGGCCTTGGCCTCATCAGCGGGGTTGCACATCCAGAAAAAATAATCATTGCAATTTCAAAAGAGACTCCATAGTTGCTCACCCCAAATTCCAAAATAGATAAGTATAAGAGAAGTAATTTAAACTGCAGATTGAATATCAGATTTCTCAGCAGCATAATCGTGAGACCCTGTCTGCAGTTAGAGGTGACATGAATTTAAGATTAAGTAATGGGATATTTCTTGCAAAAATGCGCCTTGGGAGGCATAGTTAACCTCTCCCAGTTTCTAAGTTTCTGTGTAAATGTCAGTGCCTTTCTAGTCTTTGCAACCACGGAAAGCGCTTTACGCTACAGACAGCACTCATTTCATACTGGTGGCCGAGGCTACCCTAAATGGTGCCACCATCGGGAATTCATTAATTAAATTAATTAACACTGATGGACGCAGCATTAGGAGCAATTTGGGGTTCAGCATCTTGCCCAAGGATACTTCGACATACAGGCTGCCATGGTCAGGTATTGAACCACCGATCAGTGAGCGACCGCTGATCGGTTTGTCAATTTATCATCTAAGACACAGCCACCCTTATGTATACAAGCTTAAACCCTCAACTTTTTACTTTCATGAGAGATATTTTCTAATATAGTTCTTAATCTTTTGTGTTCATCGGTGATGGGTGGTATTGTCTGGTTTGGATGTGAAGTCACATTCATTTTTCACAGTGTGTCCAAAATAGCACCTCCTCTGTACATAACTTTTCCCAACTGTCCAGATTTTTTACACTTTCACTAACTTGTGTTTCATCTGCCAGTTTGTGAACATTCTTCTTATTAACTTTGGGAGTTTTTTTCTTGTCCTCAGGTTCCAGACTACCTGGAGTTCATTAGCCAGCCCATGGACTTTTCCACTATGCGCTCTAAGCTGGAGAGTCATGCTTATCGCTCTGTGGCTGACCTGGAGACTGACTTCAACCTGATGGTGTCCAACTGCCTCCTCTACAATAGCAAGGACTCAGTCTTCCACCGGGTTGCTCTGCGTCTCAGAGACTTAGGGGGAGCCATACTGCGCCATGCTCAACGCCAAGCCACAAACACCGGCCTGGACCTGAACACTGGCATGCACCTCTCTGAGTCACCACAGAAACGAGACTTTTACAGCTGCTCCTGGGAGGATGGTAAGTCACAGTGATGGTACTCGACAGGAAGTGAGAACACACATGTTTTGCAATTTAGATAGCTTGGGGCTTGACACGAACTGTTCACATTGGTTGCACTGGTGCGTCTAAGTGTTTCATTTAGTTGCACCCATTTGTCACTGTGCCTCTGTGGTTACAGTGTGGGTGTTGTAGAGTTTGGGGGTCCTCTCTCATGGCAAATGTTGTTATTGGACTAAAAACTATATATTTACAGATAACTTTAGTTTATTACCTATATTAAAAAAAATAGCATACAGACTCAATGAAGCGTGATGTCCTGAAGAATTCCTTCATGTTTTTGTGAGTGATTGCATTGTGTGGTTTAAAAACATGGCTACTACTGAGAGGCTTTCTGCATTACTAATCAGAATAGGATTAGAATTGATTTCTATTTTAAATATAACTTAATATTTTTTAGGCAGCAACAGGAAACATTACAACAAAGTCACTATATAAACTCAACAAAATTTCACTAGATACAATCTTAAATGTTTCTAAATATCCCAAATTAAGTTTACTAGAACTAACTATAAATTATGTACTGTCATCATGATTTAATGAAATGAGTTGTGGTTGGCAGTACCTAAATGGAAATTATAACCATTTTCATTCTGTTTATTTTAAATGCTAGCTGAGAACCACATTCCCTGTCTCCAAAAATGTCATAAAGTTTGTTGCAGTTAATGGGCTGTTGCTTTTTACTGAAATGCTGCTGAGCAACGCCTGTGTACTTGGGCAGAGAAACAGTATAATAATACAAAATGCTTCTGTCTCTTCTGTTAAGTGATAAGTTTGAATGAGGTATGATGTTTGGCAAGCAGGGTCAAGCTTCAATAACTGTGTCATTGTTTTTGTAACTGTGTTTTTCTATCAGTGGAGTGGTTTCTCTGACTCTACTTATGTGCTACTCCGTCATCACCAGCTTCAACTGGAGCTGTAACTAGAAATCACAGTATACTGTGTCTGTAGACGGTGTACATAGCTGTGGCAGACTGATAAGTGCTGTATAACTTAAGCTCTGGCAGTATTGATTAGGGAGTTTGTTCATGATCAGTTCATTCGACTGTTAGCCTGACTCCTTGCTGTTATGTCCAGTTGACAGTGTGCTGGATCCAGACAACCGGCTTCATATGACAGTGGAGGAACAGCTGAAGGAGCTGTTGGAAAAGCTGGATTTTGTCAGCTCCATGAGATGCAGCGGCGCCCGAACTCGACGCATCCGTCTGCTTCGCCGTGAGATCAATAACATCCGCTACAGACAAGGCCAACACCCTCGCAACAGCCTTCACAATGGATACCTGAAGGAAGAAGATGAGGACGAGGATGATGATGAAGAAGACGACAAAGACGCCAAGGCGGACAACGGCCTTTCATCCTCAGACAAAGGTGGGTGATGAAAATCACTGACGTCTCAACAGTATGCAATTGCCAATGCATGAACCTTTAAAAGCCTCTTATTTTCAATGAGACCAGTTGTGAACATGAGCTAACGGAACATTGTCCTCAGGTAATTGAGCCAGGGTCCCCCCCACGCACCAACCCCAACCACCCCACTGTCTCCAGTCTAGTAAGTAGGGGCCCACAGAGTCTCGTTAGCCATGGCTGCCTCACAACTCCTCTCTCCCAGTGCACTCTATGTCTGCACCTCTTCTATACATCACTCTCATGGACTCACCACTCTCCATTGGCCACGTACAGTCATGCCATGTCATCCCACTTCTGACTCCAGGCTAGTACAGTCAAACAGTCTCGCTACCGTAGAGGAGTTCAGCAGGACACCTGTGATTTGTGTCAGTTGAGTCATGAAATGCTGCCATGTTACCATCTTGCTGGTGTACAGTTGTGAGAGCAAAGTTATTTATCCACTCGTCTTGATAAGGTCTTCCATATCTACAGAATACCTCAACTCCCTTTGGGCTGTGGTTACACTCTTAGAATTCAAATGTAAACCATTCTGAAGTGACACCATTTTCCAGTGTGAATACTACACCACCACATCAAACTGCATACTAAATGGACATTCATTTGACACAAACGCTGAGTGGAATTTTAATGTTTTTCCTCTTATCTTCCAGAAGACCTCAAATCCACTTCGCCCCCGACACTGGAACCTACAGGACCGGCTCCTCCTCCAAGGCACGGGGACGCACCTCTGGAGCCTCCCACCCTGCGGCCAATCACAGGGGAGCCCCTGTCCTCCAGCTGGCCCTGCAAGCGCCTAAAGATGGACGGTGACCTCTCAGACAGCACCACAGAGAACAAGAATTGCACTAAAGCACAGGAGCGGCTGGCGTCGCCACTGCCCATTTTGCACATCGAAGGACAGGCGGTGGCCAACGGCCTGCCAGAGCTCAGCACCCCCCCACGGCCCATCACTGGGGGTGTTGGACGACGAACCTCTGTATTGTTCAAAAAGGCAAAAAATGGAGCTAAGCTGTTCAGAGAGAGAGACAATCCTTTGCTGAACGGAAAGGGGCAGCAGGACTGCAATACAAGCAACGCCTCCACAGCACCCAACTCCACAGCCAGCACCCCATCCTCCACACCTCTGTCTACTCCATCCAAGACCCCACAGAAAAGCCCTGGACCCCCCGCCCTCCATGAACAATGTACCCCCAGTCGAGACATGTGTTCCGATAGTGAGCTGGAGAAGACACCAAATCATACACTGGAAAGTGGTGAGAAGCTTCACTAAGTTACACATAATAGTTTAAGACCGACACTTTATCTCTCTGTCCCAGCTAACACGCCTGAAAACCAAGTAACCTCCACAGCTGAAAAAAGCTGTAATTCCTTAACTGGCCACTGGAACCATCAAGACCAAAAACATTTTTTTGTTTTGATGGCCAATTTTTCCCTTGAAAGCTTTGATGGGGTTGATTTTTTTTTTTATATATCTGACCTATTTAGATTTTATTCTGGCTCCACCCCATTCATTTCAGCCAGTAGGAAACCTATGGGTGATGTCACAGACACTACATCCATGTTGTTGGAATTTTTTATTGTAGGTGCCATTGATCATTGATTTCAAGTCTCATTTCCACCCGTACAGACTTAAATACAGTCCTAGAGTTTTTGAATTAAAACAAAGTCAGCAGCGTTTTTAGTCTCAGTTTTTGCTGTTCGAAAACACGTGGAGTGGTGTGGGTGCTAAGTGTAAACGCAGAAAAAAATCTGCTTTTAAAACAAAAAAATGTATAGTGTGGTTGTGGCCTAAGATCCCCCACCAGGTGGTGTTTCATGTCTCTACTCTTGGCACTGAACACAGTCACTAGGATGTGATCACATAAGATGCTTGTTAGAATGTGCTGACTTTGCATTTGTAATTAGCGAGCAGTTAACATGTCTCATATAATGACAATGTGAAGGGATGTATATGACTTGTTATAGTTTCCCACTAAGTAATGATAACTGCAGCTACATTCCTGCTTTCAGCACACACTGGTAACTCCTTTTCCAAGAGACAGAATATCCTTTAATCTTTAACTTGTCCTTATCAATGTGTATTATCTGTTTAGCATGTCAGATTAGCCTCCTCTTGTTCTTTCTCTTTGCTTTGAGGAAACAAAGCGTGCTACCTGATAGGAACTTGTTTTTGTCAACTGCAGTTTACCAAATCAACAAAACAAACAATTCCTTCCAACCCATGCATCCTGCATTATTTGTGATTACTTTGTGCTGGACTGATAGCACTGTACTGTGGTGTTGTTTTCATAGTAACTGGGATAAGACTGAAGATATCGCTGTGTGCTTAGATGTGCCCTTTTCTGCCTCCTGGTCTTATAAAATTGTTCTGACATTTTTCCTCATGTACTTTCAGGACTAACCAACGGCTTCACCAAGCACAAAGACGGCGGGTCCGACTCTGAGTACAGCCCTTGTCCAGTCCTGCACAAAGAAATGTAAGACATGCTGTATCTGTTGTCAGCAGTTGTTAGGTTATAAGAGTCACTGACAATACTGTGACATTACAATGTACTGTCTTACAGCAGCTCACCACCCAAAAGAAGCCTCGGGAAACCAGCACTTTCCAAAGTTCCCTTTCTGGAGATCATCAACGGAGACTCCGACTACACTGGTATGTTGTGTTTGTTTGTTTGTTTTTTAAATAGCTTTTATGGCTGTCTTCGACTGAAGAAGTTCTTAGTTGACCAACACTTGTGAAGTTGTCGACTTGTGGATTAATTGACTTATTTGACGGATCTGTGAATCTTCCACAAAGAATCTTACAGAAGTATTACTTTAAATATTGTGTTTACCAGAGATTTACTTAAGTTTCTTGGAAATGTGTCTTTCAACATAGCAAAATCATTAAAAAAATGACAAATCCAATACAGAAATCTCTTACCACCTAAGACTGACACGATTCATTAGTTGACTGACCCTGGTTCATCCTCTTCTCCCTCTCTTTTGCTTAGAAAAGTGCCCTAGACATAGTGCCTTTTGCCTGACAAAGTATAACACTCTAAGCTCATCAGGAATATGTTTGCAGTCATTTTCTTACTCGTATACTGATATCGCTGTTTTGCAGGAAACAGCAGCCAAATGTCCGAGGATGGAACAGAGCTGGAGCCTCTTGATCTGGTGTGGGCCAAGTGTCGGGGATATCCCTCCTATCCTGCTCTGGTAAACCTTTGTTCTATCTAATATTACTGAAACTGCTGTCAACAGGTGGTGTAGCTCATAAATACCCAGTTCCACAAGAAATTGTGCATATATTCATGTTTTCTTTGTCATTTGATTTAATTAAATCTGAGTTCTGCTTTGTGAAACACAATAAATTTATCACAAGAAGTGAGTGAGTTGTGAAATGTCTACTCTGCTGCTGTCCGAGGAAAACTTCCATTGATGACTTTTTGAACTGGAGTTCTACTGAGTGAAACGTAACACCGAATTAGCACATGGGGCTAAATATTGTATGCAGCTTTCATTAAATCCACATTTTGAGAATTTCCAATATTTGAGTTTAACAGTGAGATGACCAAATCTAAAGATACACAAATCTGGAATCCCCTTGGAACACAGAACAGCAGTGTGAGAGTGCAGTACCAGAGAGTCCCAAATCTCCTGTGAGACTGATTGTGTGTTTGCTCCAGATCATCGACCCAGAGATGCCCGAGGAGGGCCTGCTGCACAACGGGGTGCCCATCCCTGTCCCACCCAAAGACGTCCTCTGTCTGGGGGAGCAGAGGCAGGAGGAGACCAACGAGAGGCTCTACCTGGTGCTCTTCTTTGACAACAAGCGGACATGGTGAGGGTCAAAAAGACACGCTCTGATGTACTGCAGGGCTTTGCTGCCACAGTGAGGTCAGAGGTCATCTCCACACCCACATGGAGCAGGTGTTGTTAGTTAAATGCACTTCAGCAGGGTGACTTCAAGGAGCAATATAACTACTAAGCCAAGCTTTAAAAACAGTTTGTTTAAAAAAAAAAA
>CAFUXE010000865.1:305254-357137 GCA_903364295.1 Serranus cabrilla | reverse complement strand
AATAGCTGCCTGCTCCACCAACATCTCGTCCATCTCCTGTTTGTAGTCTCCGGGGCCCCACATACTCTGGAGAGCTGCGATGAAAAAAAAAACACAAATTTGAGAAATGTATCCCCCATTATTGGCACGGCTCCATACAGTTGCAACCCTGAGTCATGAGGCAAATTATCCCAACCTCCTTTCAGAAACTTTCTACACTGAGCAGTTAAGTTAAGTCCTGGCGACTCGTTTAAAGGCACAGTTCCTGATCAAGGTTGTGTGCATTTTTCTGTGGATTGAGCGTTTTCATACTTTTCTTACCTGGACCTGTTTTAATTTGAGATGTCTTTGCTTCAAACATAATAAGCCATATAACAAATAAATGTGTTTTATTGCCCATTAGCTCACTTTCACACATTTTGTGGTGACTTTTAAGTGATTGTAGTAGTTTTCTTGATTATAGGGGAATGTACCAACCTTTTTTGCAAGCCTTATCATCACCTTTCTCGATGAATAAGTATCTGGGAGCCTCGGGGAGAAAAGGCAACACTGCAACCAGAACCACAGAGAAACATGCAGGGACACAGAGGACGATGTGCCACAGCTCCTCGCCGCCAAGGAGCTCACTGCAGAAACAAAAGCCCATTTAAATGTTGTTTTACTGTACACAACTGCATCTGTATTTACACTTCCCAATAATGTGTCAAAGCACTTATTGCACTGTTGTTAAAACTCTAACTTTTTACCTAAAGTTCATTTTTGTAAAAGGAAATAGCACTCTCTCATAATATCTTGTACATGCAGTGCACATTAAGTCATCTTTATCAGCTAAAACTATTAAACTACTGTTGACTTTAACAATAAATGCATACCTCAGTCCAAAAACTTGTCCAAACAGTTTACCAAGTGATGCAAATGTCGCTGAGGTCAGAGTCACAATCCCTCTCATCTTTCTGGGTGAAATCTCCCCCAGGTAAATTAAATGGGAGCTGCTACCCAAACCTGCAGGTCGTTAGTTGATGTTAATCAGTCAGATAAACACATGACGTGCTGTGCAGAATACGTTCCGGTGGCTTACCTGCAGAGTATCCAAACAGGATCCTTGCCACAATGATCATTTCATAGGATTTGGCGGTTTTACTTGTCAGCATGATCAATGCTGCAACAATTGCAAAGAAGCCGGTGCAGACCATTGCCTTTTTTCTGATGACGGAACAACAGGACTTTAAGTGTTTGTACGTTACAGGACCAAATGGTGCTCTAAGTCTCGTTCACTCACCTTCCAAAGGCACCGGTGATTAATTTGACACTGAGGGCACCAAAGAGTCCCCCGACAGCATACAAGGAAACAATAAGGGACCAGATCATCGTGATGGTCTGTGGAGGCGGAGGCTCTTCATATCTGTCGAACCAGCTGCTGTTGATGAAGCGCTGAATGTGCTGAAAATGAAATAAAAAATGCTCCTTTTAGTTTTCACATTTAAACACACTCTGTCTGTGTCCGCCAGAAACTGGAGGTGAACACTGTGTTTGAACAGAGAAAGGGGGAGGGGTTCAAGCAACAAACAACAGAATGAACAGAGATGCTGCACGTGATGAATCTCACCGGTGAAGGAGAACTTAATCCAGTGAGGTGGTAGCCAGATTGAAAACTTCCTCCAATTCCCAAAACAATGATGAGGACCAGAGCATTACCACGGGTCTATAAAGCAGAGTGAATCAGGAGGGATCAGACTCTGTGGATACTGTGGGTCTAATAATTGAGAAGCACTGTGCTATAGTATGTCACTTTTTGTCAAAAATGATTAAAATGCTTAAAAATACTTAAAATATTATAATTATAATTTGTTGATACATAAAGTAGTGTAGATTGTCTGATAAAGACAGAAAAACACCCTACTGTGAGATGTTGAAAATTTGACAAAAAAGTCATACTATAGTTTGTCGATTTTTTTCCATGAAAAGATCATAACATTTTAAAATGCCCCAAATTCATAGAGTAGCTTTGTTAGAGTCTGTTGACACGTGTTATTGTATAATTTTTGAAAAAGGGACAGATAACACCATTTTATGAGCTTTCCAAAAAACTGGAAAAAGTCATACTATAGAATGTTGTTTTTTGTCAAAAAAGTTGAATTTTTAAAATACTTAAAGATGCTTTAAATTATCCTCTCATACTCCTTTGATACACGTAGTAGTATAGTTTGTCCAAAAATGACAGAAAAATACCAATTATGGGATGTCCAAAAACTGAAAAAAGTCATGCAAGGAATCCACTCAAGTACAAGTACCTTGAATGTGTACTTAAGTACAATACTCAAGTAAATGTACACTTTGGCATTCCACCACTAGCAAAAGTAACCTTATTCTTCAATCCTGTATTTAAATTATGGGGGAACACTGTGAATCTAAGGGGTATCAATGAAATGAAACAGGTACAGTCCTCCCTGACATAGATATTAAGATACTGTAAACCTTTCCTGAGCTGTAATGTTGCATCAGCTCAATAAAATACTTTCATTATCTAGTTTCATGGAAGCAATATATATAATGTCTATAAGATCGGTATAAGTGACATTAGTTCTATACCAGATCCGGAAATTAAATCTATATTTATGTAAAAATGACATTAATATCTCTGATCTCTGATCAGTACCAGAAATATAATCTGAAAGTACAGAGAAGACACTATAATAATAATTTCCAATAACTGACTAATCAGATCAAAATAACTTATTGATGCACATTTAATGTTAATATGGACCTTTTCCTCTTGCCAACACTTATTGCGACTGAAACTGATAGTGTTTGGAAAATCCAGAACCCAAGATAATATGCTTTTAAAAAAAAATCCTCAGACAGTTTATTTTATGCTAAGCTCTAAATGTGTTGTGTGTCCTTATTTATTTATTTTTTATTATTGAATGACGAGTTTAAAGAATAATCCAGGGACTGACAGAGTGCAATGACTCAGCCAAAATTGTGGTTTGGATTACTGTTCAGCTCAAACAAAAACAACACGTCTTTTTCCTTTTAAATAAAAGTGTGTTAGAGATAAAGCACACTGCTCTGGTCTATATAGGAAAACATTATTGTTTATAACAGACTTAGACACAAACATATTTTCGTATGGCTTAAACTTTCCTGTAAATATTTATAAATCTGTGTATGATATATATGATTAATATATATAGGTAAATTATATAATTCAGTAAATGCCTACCAGGTGGTGTAGCAAAGTTTCCATCCTGTCTTTCCTGGCGTGGACAGGAACAGTACATATGTCCAGACTGCATGGACTCTGTTAAGCACTTCAGGCTGGTTATCATTAACTTTTCAGACTTTCAGACTAGAAATAAATTAACCAGAAATCACACCTCAACCATGACAGTGACTTCCTCTGTGTGGGTTGCTCATCTGCTCCACTGAGTGGACAAATGTTGCTGTGCAGAATGCTGATTTAATCATGTCTGTGTTGTTACAGACATGACTGTATACTGTGTTAATAAAGGGGTGTGTCCGTATGATAGTATGTGTATTGCCTGTAAAGTGTTTGCAATAAAAATATAATAAAGATGAGTCTATAGCCTAATACAGAGGTTCTCAAATCTTTTTTTCTGACAAACGGTTAGGTGCTGAATTTTCCCCATGGGGATCAATAAAGGAATATCTCCATAAAATACATTTGATCTGGAAAGTTTTCAGGGACCCTGTATCACACTGACAATCACTAGCATTGTTTAACATTACATAGACCTAATGTACAATTAATTTGGACACGGGTGTAGTTCCCTCAAATGTCCAGCAGAGGGCAGTAAATGAAAGCTCGGTTACTTAATGTCAGTCTGTCCTCCGCTCTTTCCTGTCCTCGCTGACTGACGTTGCGGCGGAAACAACACAGTCCAGTGTTTTCCGTAGTCATCGTTGACTATCTGGTAACGGCGAGTAGTGGACTCCGTCTGCACAAAGAAAACCTTCACTTTGTGTATTTGTTTCTATTTTTGTAACTAAAAATGCCGCTAGAAAATCTAGAGGAAGAGGGTCTGCCCAAGAACCCCGACCTGAGGATAGCACAGCTCAAATTTCTGCTTACAATGGACGGCCACCGACAGGATGCTAAAGTGAAGACTGAGCTCATGGATGCTATCAAAGCTAACAGTGAGTTAGCATTTCAATGCTCTGTGTGGCTAACGTTATTAGCCTGGTCATTATAAACATGGGACTTCCATTTATGTAATCTATGTAGGTTTTATGCTGGGTGCATTATTGTCTTATAAATGCTTATCATTTTCACCCATTACACATCATTTCACCGAAATTAGCACGCTAGCTAACACTTTTAGCAAACGTCAGTTAGCCGTCAAACAGTCCAACGAAGGTTTCTTAAAAAACTTTATTTAACATTAACTTCCAGGTTACATTTTTACATGCTCAATACATGTGGTATTTATATGACCTCCCACTGAAACTTAGACAACAGAATAAAAGCAGGAATGAAACGGGTTGTGTGGTTTTTAAATTAAATCTGTATGCTTTTGTAGTAAAACATAAAGTTAAAGCCCCACTGGTTTGTAAATATGCAAAACGTATTGAACCGAAGGCCATCGGTCCACAGGTTAATCTCTGTATACAAACAGTCTTTGGTTAAAATATGTTGTTTATCTCTCTGCTTCAGATATGGCACCGTATTATGAGACTCTGTGTAAGGACCTGAAGTGGCAGCTGGACAGTGACCTGCTGAGTAAAATGAAGAAGGCCAACGAGGAGGAGCTGAAGCGCCTGGATGATGTGCTGGAGGATGCAGAGAAGAGCCTGGGAGAGAGCGAGATCAGAGACGCCATGATGTCTAAAGCTGAATATCTGATCAGAATTGGAGACAAGGTAACTGCCAATCAGTCAACATCATTTAACATGTATGAGTATGCATTCATAATGTCCTGTAAACTGCCCTGTGACACCTTGGCTATGTATTTTGTTTTTGGAACAATGAAACAGTGAAATAGTGTAGGGCCAAACAAAATAATACATTTTTTTGTTGATGCAGTATTTATTAAAGAGATTTGGGTAAGTGTGACAAATCAGTAGATATACACTCAGTCAGTAGTTGTATAATAGCAAATTCTCTGACATCTGTCTTTGTCTTGTTCACCACAGGAGGGCGCCCTCACCGCCTTCAGGAAGACTTATGACAAGACAGTGGCCCTGGGTCACAGACTAGATATCGTCTTCTACTTGCTGAGGATCGGACTCTTCTACATGGACAGCGACCTCATCACACGCAACTCAGAGAAAGCAAAGAGGTAAAGGCTTTGATGTCTTTGCCAGCAAACATCTCCATCAGTCGTCTGTAGTCTTTTCTGTTCTCATTTCTCTGTGCACCTCTTTTCTCTGCAGCCTTATTGAGGAGGGGGGAGACTGGGACAGGAGGAACCGTCTGAAGGTCTACCAGGGCCTGTACTGTGTGGCCATCAGAGACTTCAAGCAGGCTGCTGAGCTCTTCCTCGACACAGTGTCCACCTTCACCTCCTACGAGCTCATGGACTACAAGACGTTTGTCACCTATACCGTGTACGTGTGCATGATCGCCCTCAAAAGGCCTGACCTCCGTGAAAAGGTAGGAGACAGACTGAGGCCATGGTGCCAGCATTGTATATTTTCTTATGCACAAATGTGTAGGTTGGCAGTGTGACTGCAATAAAATGTGTTCCTCTCTAGGTAATAAAAGGAGCAGAGATCTTGGAGGTGCTGCACAGTCTGCCTTCTGTTCGCCAGTATCTCTTCTCCCTCTACGAGTGTCGTTACTCCGTCTTCTTCCAGTCTCTGGGTGAGAAGCATTTTCTTTTATTGACTGGAAAAACTGGTTACTTACATATTTGCTGTATAGCACTACAATCAACTGCTTTCCAGTCTGTTATTTAATCGATTTCATTCAAGTAAAAAGTCAGAAGTCCTACAACTTTGTCTCTTTGTGCCACAGCCATGGTGGAGCAGGAGATGAAGAAGGACTGGCTCTTTGCACCACACTACCGCTACTACGTGAGGGAGATGAGGATCCAGGCCTACAGCCAGCTGCTTGAGTCCTACCGCTCCCTCACCCTGGGCTACATGGCTGAGGCCTTCGGTGTCAGCACAGAGTTCATCGACCAGTGAGTGCCTTTTCATCATGTTCATATGCCACATCCTCTGGAGACATTCTTAAATAATATGTTGTGCAACCAGTTGAGCCTCAATGTCACAGGCAGAATTATATGCATACAGCAACACCTTGTTAGGATTTCTGCTAAGGCATCAGCATGTTCAAGCATTAGGGCCCCTAAACATGGGGGTGTGATAATTAAACGCCCTGACAAGGTGGAACACTCACCTATGAATACTATACACCCAAACTATTCATCTTGGCAGCGATGCAAATTTGCTAGTTGCAACGCTTGTTCAATGAAAAATTCAAATAGATTTGCAGCAGCTCTTCCTTCAGTATAAAAACACAACATGATTGGTTTGCGTCGTTATTTACATGAAAACAGACAGAACAACAGAGGCTAAATAAATGGAAACCAGTGACCTAAATCTACTCAGCTTTACTTGTGCAGTTGCTAAGTGGGTGCTAGCATTGGTTCAGATGGTGTTTTCTTAAAGCTTCCTGGAAACATTGAAGGAATATCATTACAGCACGCTACCCAGTTACATTTACTGTCAAAACACAAATTAAGTGCTCCCTTTCTATTAAACCATGTGTTCAGGTTAATATTTAGGGAAGTGTCATGTTACCATAGATTTTGGATCTGGTTAACTGAAGTAAATCTCTTTCCTTAGGGAACTCTCTCGATTCATAGCTGCTGGCCGCCTCCACTGTAAAATCGATAAAGTGAATGAGATTGTGGAAACCAACAGGTAACGTAACTATTCTTTTAATGCTAGAACTTTCAGAAATAACGCAGTAAACAGACATAATCTAAATCTCTTCCTGTTCTTCTCTACAGACCTGATAGCAAAAACTGGCAGTACCAAGAAACCATCAAGAAGGGCGACTTGCTGCTGAACAGAGTCCAGAAGTTGTCAAGAGTTATCAATATGTAACATGGCGGCCATATTTCATGCAAGGGGCAGACTTGCATTCTTCTTCTTGGTATACATGAACCAGTAGTTTGTCTGACAAAGTGACTCTTATATTGTGTATATAATAAAATTTGTTTAACTGTTGACATTGCATTTTCTCCGGGCTGATTATTTACTTTAGGAAAGAGGCAGAGACATCGTTTCATATAAATAGCAGTATAAATTATTTTATTTACAGAAACTTGTTACAAAACAAATATACTATACAATCTTTTTTTCTTTAAATATTAATTCTAACCTATGTTTTGTTCATGAATTACATAGCAGCCAATACATAAGTCCAGCTGAAAATGATTTTGATAATGTATACAAAAAAAATCTATACACGCTTTTACATAGTATGAATGGTGGATTTATTTTGTCCTCCCAAACACTAGCTGTATTCTCTCACCTTCACATTCCAAGTCTATGGTGCTAATAAAAAAGACATCGTCGTGATGTTTCCATCTACTGGAAACAATGTTGAGATGTCAGTGGAGTTGGAGGGTAAACAAAACACTTGATTGAAGTTTTTTTTTTTCTTGTACGTAAAAATCCCAGTAAACCAGAGGGGGTTTAAGCCACACAAATGAGGCTAAAAATATCTCGACATCTTGTCTGGAAAACGTGGATAACCGCCCCACCAAAATAAAAGCAACACTAAAGTGTTTGATACTGGGCAGCTGACGAGCTCAGGTTTTACCATATTTAGGATTCATAGGCAGATTTAAAAGCAAACTCCTAAACACTTCGAACATTCAAGTAAGGTAAAACAACCCAAAGAATACTGTCCTCAAACAGTCAGGGTGAAACAAATTCAGGCACTTTCTTAATTTGATATTTCTTTTTAAAAGCTGCAAACTATTTCTTTAAAAGCTGTGATTCAAATTACTTGTTTGGCAACGATGATGCAAGCAGTTGGACTGTTTGAAGTGTTCCTCTTCCTTGCAGTGATTGCTTAAGTCCCTTCAGCCTTTATAAAAAACGTGTTTCAATCGTGAGATGTGTTTAAGGTCTGCAGAGTGTGTGACTGAAGAGTGTATGGAAACGGGTTAGACGACGGGCACAGCTCCAAGCCTGCGGGGCGCTTCAAAATCACAGGCTAATTGGGTCGGAGTAATTTTTCGTTGTGTTGATTCATAGGCAACGTAAAATGTCTTGTAAAAGCACATGTGATTGAGACCTTGAAAAGTGAATAAAGGTATCCTCTGTCGTACAGACACATGCTACAGTGGCAACACTTCACCTTTGTTCCTTAAAGGATCTCAGTACATGATTCATGAGATGCTTCAGCTTCTACATATAGGCGTATTGCATTATATAGACTTGGCAGTGAACCACTTCAAATAATCTGACTTTTTATCTTTTTCTACTAAATAAATAATGACTTTTTTTTTTTAACTGTACCAAAAAATTCAGCGTGTACGAAAAATGCCTGTGCAAAAATACATATTTGACTATGTACAATTTAACAAAATATGTATTCTCAAATAGGGATACTTCAATACTTGTTTGATACATACGCTACGAGAAAAAAAGCTAAATTAAGATTCTTTTTTAAAAAATTGTCTCCTCTACTTTTCCACACTGACATCAGTGGAATCAACAGGTGTCGCCAAAAGTTTAAATATGTCCCGTGAAGCCATCTTCATGAATCATAAAACCCACTCGAAATAAGCAAACATCCCGACAAGATGGGCAAGTATTGCCTGATTTAAGACTCCATTTTGACAAAGGAATAGAGTATAATGCCTGGTTATCCGCTCTACTGCGACAAATCTTTTCTCGACACACCGACGTAGTGTTACGCTGAGTGAGGCATTGAAACTGTAACATCCAGAGCTCTGGTAGTGGTTACACACAGGAGGGACAATCAAACCCACAGAAGACAGGTGACGTGCATAAAGTTTGCTCCAGTTAAGACGTACCATACCTGATTCCCTATGTAGGAAAAAATAAACATTACAATTCACATCTGCCCACAGCAGCCGTGGATTTTCACACAGCTGGATGGGTAAAAAGTAGGTAAGTTGTGGCAATAACAATATGGTTTGCACAGATTTTCTTCATATCCACACAGGCAATGCACCATCACCGCTTCACGAGCAAGACTGCCCACCTTTTTGTTTGAAAAAAAAAAAAAAAGTAGTTGGCAAAGCTGATAGCAGCTTTTGGCTAGCTTTGTGGACAACTAAGCAGTGCCTGTGGAGAAAGTAGTTATTTAGTGCTGTTCACAGTTGGGGGTAGGTCTACTGTGGCGATCATTTTGCACAATGAAAAGATTCAGAAAATTAACAGGTGTCCTCGAGACCAAGTTATCTCTCTGACAAAAGATTTCTATCGAATGGGCACATCAGGCGTCCTTTTCACATTTGTAAGCACAACTGTCTTCACCACGTCTACAAAGACTCTTTGTAGTTCAGTGTAAAAAGCTCATAAGAAATCATAAAAAGGTAACACTTGCATAATTATTCTGGGTAATAAAAGAATTGACCAGATCGTCCCTACGGGCTGCTCTCAGGCTACTGCGTGCAACCCGAGGTTACTAAAATGTGTCGCCAGAGAGAGTCACGCTAACGAAAAGTTGAAACAACAAGGTGATTGTGTGTTGTTTAAGGTGTTGCAAGTAACAGTTTGCTGCTCCTCCTGCTCTCCTTTCCAAGGCTTCTGAGATCAGGCGCTGGGGGTGTAATTAAGTTGGAAATTCCAGTAGTCCAGCAGAATCTGACATGAGAAAAGTACTCGTACACGCACGCACATTCGCACACTCATTCTTATATGAACACGGAAGAGATCGGCTTGTTGTCTCCCCAGTTGCTCAGCGTCATGACGGCTTGTTTGCGGCAGCCCTTAACCTGAACCTGATGAGCTTTGAAGCGCAGCTCAAGAGACCCATGGCTGTTGCTATTGTTCCTCCTACTTCAACACAGGAAGACCTCTCAGAATACTGGACAACACTTGTGTGGGGGGTCCTTGGCTCGCTCATTAGACCCCTGGCACTACACGCTATACATACAGTGCCATCGCACCCCCCTCAACACGCACACGCACACACACACAAACACACACACATGGCTTTGGGAGAAATAGTAAGGACCACATTGACTTCACTGGGCAGTCCAGATCATCTCCACCCTGAGGATTGTGGGAAGCTGAGAGTAATGTGGGTTTGATTTTAGAAGGCCTCGTGCAGTCCAGAGCAGTATGCCGACTGCTCCGGACTATTCCCCGTCCGCCTGCCGGTTCCATACACAGGAGCCGGACACCGCTGTCAGGGACGAGCCTTTGGCTGGAGGAAGAGAAGAAAAAAAAAGGTACGTTAAAACAGGCAAGAAAAAAGGATAGACTTTAATATTCCCGTCATGCTGCTTAATATAAAAAACGGAAACTTGCACAATTCTCATTTTCCATGATATGATATGATTAAACTGCTTACTGAAGCACGAAGATCTTCATAAATCTAGTCTTTTGCTGTCACCTGTTCACACCTGTGCATTTCCTACTATGACTAATCAAACTGTTTGCTATGAAAAAGGCCTATGAGTTCATATTCACAGATGTGATGCAAACTTTATTCTAAATTAATCCTTTGCTCTTTTTATATTCATTCACTAGTCATTAGTCTGTGGAATATCAAAAACGGTGAATAATGCCCATCAGGTTACCAGAGAAGAGGTGAGGTCTTCAGATTGCTTGCGAGACCCGACTAACATCAAACTGAGCAAAGCAGACATTTCTGACTACCAGGGACTGGTATTTTATATTACCCCATGTTTATTGAGTAACATGTTTACATACTGACCGACAGCTTTGAATATGTGAAACGTGGTATTAACCTAAAGAGTGAAACCCACCTGATGTAAATGGGAGTTGTTAGGTAGCCCTGGTGTCCCTGGAATGCTCCGCCCATGCTTCCCGTGGATGTTGTTAATTGCAGGTGACTTGGCCACTTTGGGTCTACCTGGTCCAGCTCCTCCTCCTACTCCACCTCCTCCAAGCCCTCCTCCCCCACCTCCACTATTTATGCCGCTGGAGGCAGGAGAGCTTTTGCGCTTCTTGCCCTCCAAGCGCCCGTCTGAGGAGTGGTGGCTGAAGTTGGTGTGGTGGTCAGATGAGGATGAGGACTGGTGGTGGACAAAGGGCCCCAGAGAAAGGGTGGAGTCACTGCTGTTCATCACCACGCTCATGCGCTTGATGGATTCTGCAGGGCTGCCCGAGGGAGGACCTCTTGCCGGCGGCCCTGAGGAGCCGCCTGCTGAACCTCCGGAAGGCTCGGCCTTGAGGCTGAGTGAGTTGGTCCGCACAGTAGGGCCACAGTTGAGCCCCACGCTGTGGACTCCACTGTGGGAGGAAGATAATGACGATGAGGATGAAGGACCTAATGAGCCGTGGTGGTAGGTGCTCCCTGAGCTGCCGACATTTGCACAGTTCTTCTTAAAAGAGGAGGAGGAGGAAGAGTAGTTGGCGTTAGAGGAGGAGGATTCAGAGGGGCCGTGGGATGAAGAGAGAATAGAGCTGTTCTTCCTCTTCTTCCCAGAGCTGAAGCTAGGGTTGCTACTGTTACTGTTGGCTCCACTGCTGCCCCCTGCGATGGAGTTGGGGATGACAGGTGTGGAGGAGCCGGAGGAGACCTCCTTGGGCCTGAAGGATGACGACGACTTGGTAGTGCTGCTGCTGGAGGAACGGGACTTAAGCGCCCGGCCTGAGGCGAGGGAAGGAGCTGAAGAAGAAGAGGATGAGGACGAGTGGGCTGAAGGCATCTGCGGCGACGAAGACACTTGTCGGGCCTGCGTAATGCCGTAGGCCGGGTGCTCAGCCCCGCCCTGCGGGGAGCTGCGGGCATTTAAGGTGGTCCCATAGGAGAGCACGGACTTGCCCTCGTAGGATTGGCTATAAGGAGTCTGGGGCAAGGTGGCAGGGGGGCCCAGGAAGCCTGAAGAGGGAGTGCTACCGTGGGAATTTGTGCTTGTCCTATGGGAAGGTGCAACGGAGGAGGAGTTCTCCAAGGCCAAGGGGATTTTCCTGCAACAAGGAGGAATATTATTGATTAGTGATGACTTTTAATAAGCTACGAATGGTGATCATTAAAGAAAAGGAGGCTACTTAATGAATATGCCCCTCAGTCAAATCTGAGCTAGACAGACTTACTTCCACATCTGAGAGTTGACATGCTTGTCCATCATTGTGGTGAGGGCACATCGCACTCTGTCCCATCGCCGGTCAAAGGAGTAACAACCTCTCCCAAACAGTCGACTTCCAAATGTACAGTACTAGGAACAGAGAGGGGGAATCACTTTATTAGTGTACTGTAAATCAGTTATAAAATGCACATAGTACTTAACATTTCTGTGAAATATGAAAAAAAATGATAGATTCTCTTTGAAAATCTGTAAGCTCAGCTCAACTCCTCAAAGCGCTTTACAATACAACACAGGTTCTTATAACAGGAGTCAAAATAAAAAAGGTGATGATGGTAAAAATGTTAAAATATTCCAACCATGAAACAGGAAATATGAAATAATCACACACTGATGTTACAGAAGATAGAATTAATTAAAAGCAAAATTACAAAAAACATGAAAACTACTGAAGGAAGTTGCTCCTCTGATATGTGATGGGACTCAGATAAACAACCAGCGAGGTACGAAGGTGCTAAAATCTGATAATACTGTAACAAAAAGTAAAGCAGTCTGCGGCTGATCAGAGACCAGGGATGCAGGGGCACTTACAGCTGCCGGTCGAGGGTGATAACCTGAATAGTGACAGTCCAGTTTGTCGGAGCTGTCCTCCCGCTCCTCGTTCTCTCCCTCGTCACTGGAGGGTCGGGAAAACCCATCGGGGGTCATTTGGGCGTGGTGTGGTGACTCGTGGACTACTGCAGGTTCTCCGGGGGTACCACCACCGTGACTGCTGTTTAGTCTGGTGGACAGATAGTGTGGCCCATTATTTTCACCTCAACCATAAAAACTACACAGAATATGATAAATGCTTCATCGGTTTGTCAGGCGTCACTTCAAGCAGAGCATGCAAACAAACGAAATACAAGAGCAGATCTGGAGTGGGACGTACCGTGGAAGACCAGGGCTGTGAAATTTGGGCTTGCCGAGTGGCAAAGGCTTAGTGGCGTCTGGGGCGGGGCCGTTGCCATGAGCGACCTGGTGGGCGTCATGGGCAGCAGCGAGGTGGGAGGAGGGGTGTGGGTCCCTGAGAGAGGGGTTTTGCTGGGAATGGGGTGGGTGGAGCTCTCTCTCCTTCTCCCGCTCCCTTGCTCTGTTCTTGTGCTCGGCCAGCAAAGTGTCAAAGCGCTTCCTCCGCCCTGGCACCGCCCTCCGCTGGCTTAAGGAATGTGTCTGTTGGAGCATCAGAAAGAACAAACTCCATGAAAAGTGCAATATTAACAACAATTTATTGATCCTGTTAACAAGTACTATGTTGATCTAAAACTTAATATAGCTTATCCCTCTGTGCCATAGAGCAGCATTATTGTCCAAATGGTTAATATAATCATAGGCTGGTATGTTTCTTTACAGTATTTGAAAACAGCGTCAGCATGTATTGTCCTGCCAGAAACTAATTCTGTAGCAGAAAATACTCCCAAACAAAAAGTTTATCCCTGTCAACAAATACACAGGCAGTTTCCAGGTGGGTGTTGATGTTCTGTGCTATTGCTTAGTCACAGCTGTGATTTGAGTCGTCCTTGCAATACTCAGGCCTGGTAAGACCATCCTGTCACATGAGCTCAAAAGTCACGTTTGGTAGTCTGGCCTTTCACCCATTCCTCCTCATTTACAAGAAACTAAGATGCAGCGTTTTATCTTTTTTGCAGTTCTACCAGCATAACTTCTAATCCTAAAATGCTTACATTTATCCATGGTGTTTATCCCGTGTAGCAATTTTTCCTTAGGTGTGTGAAGGCATGACCCAACCAATGCAACCCCTGGCTTCAACTACCTAGGAATAAAACTACCTCCTCCCATGTATTTACTGAGTAGCAGGACATAATGGTGTCAATGTTTTGGTACTCTGAGTGCATTACTCGGTGATGGCACACAATACTTCACACTGTTACTGAGGTTATCACCAGATGCTGTGATTGTGAAAGTCTTGTCTTTTGCCATCGCTAATAATAAGCCAGTGAAAGAGAGACAGCTAATGCCTGCTGAAGTAGTGCAGGGTCAACAGCACTGAGGCAGGAGCTGCAGAGGACTCAGTAGAGTCAAAATCAGTGTGAGCATTAGTAAACTAGGCTAACTGGTTTCCAAGTTGAAGCTCATAACCAAGTTCGCTACGTTCAACTTTTTGAGAGTAATACAAACTTAACAGCAGGACAGGTCCTCCCTATGTTGAATGTTGCAAAGGGACAGATGGATTAAACTGCAAGCAGTACATAACCAACATCACGTAGGCGGGGATCAAACATTGGCAGGCTACACAGGACTATGTTGTGCTCCAGTCAGTACCGCAACCCACAGATTGAGAACATGTCTCCTAGAGACGCTGGCCCTCAAATGTCAGTCAGTGAACATCCAAAAACGGTTTTATCCTCTTTTAAAAAACCTCTTAACCTTTTTAAGTGTGTGAGGATTGGATCAAGGATTGGATGGGGCTTGTTGACAATAAGAGCACATTGCCAACCCTGTATTTTAAATGATACACAGTATAAATCAGCTGGAATGCACGGCACAGAGCAGAGAGACTGGTTACCTTGCATGTTAGGGATCTTGTGCATGGTTTTCGAGCTGTCATATCCACAACGCCACAGTGGATATCTGCATTGAACTCACGTTCTGAAGGCACAGGAGAGGAGAGATTGGAGGGAGAAGAAAATTGTTACTTGCACACATTGTGACAGATCACCTGCTCTGGTAACTCGTTGAAGTGGAAGTTGTGTTATGTAAAACATTTGCCTAAGATCTACCTACAGTAGATAGATAGTCAGGTCTTTACACAAGGGGACTTCAGATCAAGATCGACTATGTGAATGGTCTTTCAATGTCAGTTAATTAATATAACTCAATTATGAAATGGACGAAGCAAGATGAGAGGAAACAAACCGAAAAAAAAAAAAACAGAAACATGTTTTATGATATACTGTACGTCATAATATAAGCTAAAGTCATGAATCAGACCTGCTGATAGAAAACACTGACAGCACAAAGGTGGAACAGAACTTTCCCTCCTTTTCCCCTCCCACTGACCTGTCACTTTCTTGTTAAGGTGGCGTCTGCTACTGGCACTGCTGCTGCTGTCCTGCTTCTTGTCTGAGAGGACTGAGAGGTGGCCCTTGCCGTTGGGAATCTGACCCGGGGCCAGTAATGGAGGCTTTGGTATGGAGGGACAGTTAAGGCCTGGTTTAAGGGCTGATGATGATGAGGAGGAGGTGGTGATGGTGGTAGTGTTGGAGCTCACAGTGGTGCTAGAGGAGGATGTAGAGGAGGATGAGGTGGTGGCTGGGGCAGATGGGGCCTGCACCAGCTTAGCTGACGAGTCCACCCTCAGATGCATCTTCTCCACCTTGACAGCCGGGGAGAGGCTGGAAGAGAAGGTGACAGAGATGAAGAGGGCAGCAAGGAGGAAGCTGAGAGTTAGAAACACAGAGCCAGTGAGAAACGCATGGTAAGAGACAGATGTGCACGTATGGAGGGGGCTGGGAGGACAAAACGATCCATCATTTAACAAAGAAAATACAAAAAAAACAAAACAGGTGTCAATATAGATATAGATTTATCACAAGCTGACTTTGTTCGGCATTCGCACATTGAAATAGTTTTCTCTTGCTGTAATTGCTTCTCCTGTTTATAAGATCCCATCTTAAAAGACTTCTTTAGTTCCCACAACAAAGTGATGCCTCTTTTATTTCAATTAGTTGATCCCATCATGCCAATCTCCAGCTAAACTTTCATTCAGGTCATATCAATAATTTAAGTTTATTTAACAAGGATATTTAGTATTTGGATTAAGTCTTGTGAAAAATAGGAAAGTGCCCGATTAAGTAGACAACAAAAATTATTTGAATATGTCATGTATATGTGATATAAAAGTATCAGACTTGGCTCAGTACATGCAGATACCAAATATTTAAATCCTTCATTCCTCTGAAATTATTGAATTGCTCAGCACTAGTTAGTGTATGTAGTCAATATCGACCAAACTAGCAACACCAAACACTGTAAATATTACATAATGAAACTTACATCTGGGGCGTCCTGAAGGATGCCAAGGGGGCTCTTCGCTGAATGCCTGGCAGCTTCTCTTTGGCTGGTTTAAGGAGTTTGGGATTGGAGGAGGAGGACGCTGAAGAGGAGGATAAGCTGGATCCAGCGGTGGAAGGTCGGCTAAGGATGCCTCCACTTGCCACTCCAGCTACAGACCCCGAACCCAGGCCAGGCCCGAGTCCACTGCTCCGGTTCCTGCCCGACAGGGAGAAGGGCGAGGTGGAGGCTGGCTTGCTGGCCGAACTGTGTCTTCTCTCTGGAGCGACAGTATAAACCAGGCTGGCATTAAAACATAATAATCAACTTAATTAGATGATCACAATAAAACACTGCAAGGATTCGACCTGACACTGTAGTGAGGCAATAATTGGGCCGATAGTCAGGAGAAAAAGGCACGACACATGGGGGCTATAGAAATCTGTCTCTGACAGTGGAGAGCAGGTTACCTCGACAACAAATAAGCAGCATTTGTGATTCATGCCAACTCAGCCTGAAATAGAAGCAGCCAGCAGGTCAAGAACTTCATTTCCTGCCTGAGCTTCTAAGAACAGCTACTGTGCAAACTGATAAAAGGCAGTATGACAGCAGAAAAGGCTATGGTGATACAGAGATGTGGATGGAAAGACAGAAAATAGAAGAGAGGATAAACATGCTCATCACTTGCTTACATCCAAAAACTAAATATCTTTTCCACCAAAAACAGAGCAGATCACCATGGTTTCCGAACATCATCAAACATGTCTCTTGCGTGTGCTCCCACAATAATCATAGAAGGCTTTGGGCTTTCAAAGGAAGCTCTTGCTATTTTTAGTAACAGCAGACAACGATGAAATAGCGCTCTCAAAATAATTTCCTTGACATTAACACTACAGTTCCACAACGGAGATGCACTTCATGGAGTCGAGAGTTCATTAACTGTCACAGCAAAAAAATACCCAATAAAAAGTCAGGACAGCAACCTCATGAACACATGTTTTGAATTCAGGAGTTGCTGCAACTTGCACCAAAGTCTTGAATGTTGGCCAGGCTGTGACTCACTAACAGATATACTGGGCTCCCCGGGGTCGCAGGGGGGTCATACAGACAGACAAACACTCCAACTGCTCTGACCATAAGTGGAGAGAGAGAAAAACACACACAGAGGCGGGAGGTGTCCCCTGATGAGCTGAGGAGAGGCAGGCAACTGAAGGTTAACTTAACCCTCATCCTGTCAACACTGAGGCATTAACAAAGACTGGAAAAAAACAACAACAGAAACATACAGAATTAAGAGGATACCGCTCCAGCATCACCAAAAGTTTTTCACAGAAAGCGTGTGTGGCGGCAGCTGGCGAGGTGTGGGCCCGGTTAACCTTTTACAGATCTAACTCCAAGTTGTAGCAGGGAACCGGGCTGTAGGCCAAAGCTCAGTCTAAGCAGGTGATCTGCAAACAAGCTTGTTGCTGCAGTAACAATGGAGGGGATGCTAACACACACGCATGCACAGAGCAGCCACTCCCCGTTTCCCTCAGCCACACACACACGCCTTCTTCCAATTTCTCTTTCCAGGAAGAAAAAATGCTTTTAAGAGTGCACTGCCCTCCTCTCACCTAAGGGCCTCTCTCTCTGCACACCCATTCATGACACACTCCAGATAGCTATCCTCCCTCTGCTTAGCAGCCTTTCTTTCACTCCCTTCTGCCCTCCCCTCCTTCCCCTGCTGTCTTGTCCTGTCCTGGTCACAGTCAACAGCACACCCCGCACACAAACTCACACCAGGAAACCCCAGCGTGACACTCAGCGTTCTGTCCACAAAGCACTAACACTAAGAAAAGAGAGCCAACACCAGCGGCAGAATAAAGGAGGAGTGAAGAAAAATGTGGGGGGAAAAAAAACAAAACCAGCAGACACAAGGAATAGGAGGAGCCATAATATCCTTTTTCATACTGTCAAACAATTGGCTCAGTGCTAAGGGGAATCCCTGGCTGTGGGAGTGAAAGAAAAACCCTAACGTACAAAGGGTGAAGGCCTACTACCATCTCCTTAGCATTGCCTGGCTTCTGTAAGCTATCTGTATAACAATAATAACCCCGTTCTTCTAGTCAAAATAACAAATACACTGGTATTTGCTATCTCAGTTCTATGTGCATGAATCCAAATATGTGTGTTTGTTTGCTGAGCCACGGAAATACGTGTGTGAGCAGAGCTGTGAGGAGACAAGTCTTTGTTCGACAAGTTCATAAGTGAATGCATAAAAAACGGCAGTGAAGCTTGCAGCTTCCCGTTCCGCGGTGAGTATCGCCCCTGCTGGGATCAGCGTCAGCAGAGAAGCACAAACACCTAACGGGAGACAGATGGGCACAAAGAAGCACGGCTAACATCATATTGAGACCATCTCGATGGTGCTGAGATCAGTGCCTTTACCCAGTGTTAACACAACATGGGGTCTTCCTATCATGACATCAGAGGGAGGAAGACTGGAGGAAAATCACAGCAAGAGCGCTACTACTCTGTACAGCCATGAATAGAAGAATAGCCACTGAATATCACTTAGATTTACACTGTTCCTGTGTGGAGCTTATAGGCTGTATTAGAGTGGATGTAGCTTCAGTGACTTCACCCATGTTTTGGGATTTTCCAAAGCCTCAGGCTTGGCATTTTGGAATTTAGCTAGATAGCTTTGGTAAAATGATCTGCGATATTCATTTTGAAGCTACATTTTGGGGGACAGAGTGCCCCAATTGAACACTCCATCTATTACCATCTAATTGTGAAATGAGTTAGTTTCTTGAAATATTCATCAAATATCTATGAGCTACTGTATGAAATGCATATGAACCATTTTAAGCAGCCTGTTACTCTCACATTTACAGTATCTCCTTTTTTGGATTTGCCACTTTTGTCTTTTGTTGTTGGAAAAGCATCTTTGGGCTCTTTGGGCAGACAAAACAAGGCACCTGCAGACCACACAGTAGGCTTTGGCAAATCATGAGCAGCTTTACTCCAACTTTCTGACATTTTTACAATAAAGAATTAATAATAATTGAAAAAAATGATCAGACTCAGATTTAGTGACTAGGCATCAAATTAATCAATAAGGAAACTAATTACTTGCTGCAGCTCTATTCCGGTGCTTACAACTCCTACTTGAAGGGAAATTAAGGGAAGCACCATTAGCTGCTTATGCAGCAATTAATATTATTTAATTTACACAATAATTCAGTAGCACACAGATAACAATTGTAATTATTACGCATTAATCTATGAGATTTCATATCAGATTGTGCACAGCCTGTATTCACAGTACCACCCTGCTGAAGATGTTCAGCGGCCACCTGCTGGGATGTTGTCAGTACTGTTTTACTTCATGAGCTGTTTAATGCCCTCCAATGTTTGTTGACTTCTCATTTTGACTTACTCATATTTAATAGTCCAGTCTAGACAGGCTTGTATCAGTCTAGCAGTGTGGGAGGAGCTCTCTTTGAATATTGTTGACACAGTAGCAAGGACAGCTCCTCCAGGAGCCATGTGCCGTTATACCTCCCTCTTGTGGCTGACCTTGACAAGTGTAATTGCTGTCACACTTCATATGGAAAGGCACACCACTGACAGGAACAAAAACCCAGTATGTATTCAGGACAAAAAAGACCCAGATTATAGGAAGAGGATGCTATGAGATGTCTGATTCAGAGGGAATGAGTGTGTAGTGATGGGACAAAAACTGATGCTAAAAAGGCTTGAAGCCATCAGATTTCTCACATGAACAGACTAACAATTCCTGTCCTCTAAAAAAAACAATATACATTTTTACTTTCACCAAACTACATGACAGTACATTGTAAGTGTCACTCTAACATGCAGCTTGTTACATTCATTTTAAGGAAATGAGTTTGGGAGCAAACAGACAGCTTATTTCTGTTGCTGACTGTGGGCGTTTGTGAACTTGCTGTGAACACTGTCAAGTTTAAAGACATCCACAGTGAGACTGTCACTCTTTTCACAGATCTATAATTCATCCATTTACTTTAGCACTGTAGTCAAAGATCCAGCTTAACTACTAAGCAGCGGAAATCCACGCACTGAAACGCACACATCCCTAAAATATTAACGCAACCAGAAATCTGATCCGAGCTGTATGTGTTTTTAAAAAAAGTACATTACTGCAAAGACCGAGAGAGCCACATCAAATATTAACAGGGGAATTGTAAACACACACAAGTGAGACAGCCAGTTAAATAAATAAATAAATAAATCTGTGGCGTCCCATCTCGGGTTACTGTGTGGAGAAGGAAAAGTGGTGGGGGAATACAAAGACGGAGGGAGAAGTGATACCACAGAGTGTGTTAATGTGTGAAATATCACCACCAGCCTTGAAGTGGTAAAGCTTCCTACAGATGAAGTCTACTTCCTCCTTGATCTGCTGCCTCTACTGTTCACATTCACCTCCGTTTCCTGTATGGAGTTATCTATAGCTGGCTACCTCTGCGTGACATTTGCATGAAAGATGACTCAGATTATATGCATGTATGTTCATATATGTGCGTGCCTGTGCATGACACTTACCGTAGTGTGCTTGGAAGGCTTGAGGCTTGACTACCTGGCCGCAGTGGCTGCACATCACCAGGTAGAAGTCGTCCTGTGCGGGACACTGGCCAAATATGGGCATGTCTGTACACAGGAGAAGAACCAACCAGACAGGACAGAAGTCAACGAGAGGCAGCCAGAACAGACCTACATTCACCTGGTGCTCCAGTTGGCAGCAGTCTCTAACTCATCATTGAAACTTCCATCGTTTGTTGTCATAACACCCTAATCACTCAAGATAGGATAACTCCAGTTTCATGGCATAATCTTTTTTTTGCTTAACATCAAAAAGGAAAATTGGTCATGGCCTGGGTCAAATTTAGAGATCGTTGCTTAACACACGCATGACAATACATAACCACATTTAAACTCTGAACCCTATCACTCAAACAGGTTTCCTTTAAAAAAAAAAAAGCCAAAATTACACATTGACAGCCAACACCTGCACAAACATGAAGTATTTTTTTTATTGATTTTCAGATCTTTGATCGTGTTAGAACAAATCATGTGTGGGAAACACTTTCATCAGGGAACACTAATCTTAACATAGTTCATTAATTTCATCAAAATCACTTTACTTGACATGTTTCAGTTAAAATTTTGCCCCATATAAACCTGTTGCACTGACAAGATCCTTTAAAAAGCATTAAATATGCAATCCTCAGCGCAACTGGGAAGCCATGGATGACTCAGCTGAAGCCAGCCGAGTCATGTGACAAAAATTCTGCGAAACTTCAACTGAACTGCAAGTTGTTTACACAGACCAGAGAGGAAAGGACACGGTAGGTCACAAGTAGAGTATGTATGAAAATTATGCGGAGCCAACATTTTTTTCAGTGTTGGTAAAACTCAAGGATACTTGGAAACATGTATATGTTATTATATTATATTATTATATATATATTCTAAAATAAGTTGTCAAAGAAATGTTACTTCTAATTTTCTATCATTATAACTGTTATTTTGCACAAAAGACATTTTCAAGTTCCCCTACTCCGAGCCACGATTGGGCCGTTTGATCAGAGGTGCAGGACTTCTATATTGCAGTGAAAAACAAGGACACAGTGGCAAAGAAGCAAAAGCCCTGAAACTTCTTGGGGTGCAGAAAATTAAAAAAAATAGAGAACTCACTTAAGGCAAATTGACATGAAAACGATGCATGTGTAAATACAGATTAATCCCAAGTATGAGTCCCTATTCATCACAGAAAGTGTCCTGATGATAAGAAGCAAGAAAAGGGCAGAGTCAGCAACCCAAAGGTTCCTTGCTGTCAAAGAATGAATGTCTCTGAATGAATGAATGAATGAATGAATGAGCACATACAACATGTATGTAGCCTGTGGACAATTTGAGACTTAAAGGAATAAAATTCTATGTTTTTCATTTCACGTGTTGTTCCTCTACTGGCTAACCATCACTTGCAGGTTCTCAGTGTTGGCAGTTTCAACTCTAACACATTTCAACTCTATGACTAGTAAACAAAACATGTTATTGTATTTCAATCTCTAATAAGTATGATAAGCGTATTATTATTATAATTATCGTCTATACTTTAAAATTCACATACAATATTTTATAACATTGCTAGAGTATGTGTACCCTGCAATTAACACGACACACAACATTAAAAATGGAAATATTCAAGCAGAGCTGCAACACCTGGTTTACTGATTGAAATGATTAAACTGATTAACCATTACTCGATAAACAATTAAATAATTATGAATGATTGTATTGAGCGACAAATCGTTTCAGTCATTTTTCAAGCACAAAAAGCTAAACAAAATATCCCCTGGTTCCAGCCTCTGAAAGGAGAGGATTTCCTTCTTTCTTTGCTTTAGAAATCTTTGAAAACTAAATAGTTTTGTGGTATTTTGGCTCTGAAGAAGTTGTATTTGGGTCTGTGAAGTTATGATGGCCATTTTTCATTGAAGAAAATATCGGCAGATTGACCAATAATAAAAATTGATAGCATAACAGTCTGCAGCTTCTCGCAACAGGATTTGTCATAATAAACGACTTATTTTGTGTAACAATCTGTCTGGATCTACTGATATAAAAACAACAGGAAACAAATGGTGGATTTCAGGGGGATTTAAAGATAGTACATTTCCTATAGTGCCAGTCAGGCAGTGCAACTTCCAGGCACACAATCAATAATAAAAAAAACACAACTGTGGGTTCCAAGGCACACAAATGGAATTTCTGCATCTCCAGCCACACAATTGTACGAAGCAAGCCTCAAGCTTTACAAACCACTCCAAGGCAAATCAGAGGGAAGTGCTGCTTCTCACCAGAATGTGATCAAAATTTACCCTGGCGCACAGAACCAGAAACCACCTAATTAAGGAGGCTAATTAAGAGATTGCCTGGGGCGTTATGAGGAGATGAGCACAAGACAGGACACAAGAGGAGAGAAGTGGAGCCCCTCTTCAATATGTACTCCGCCAGGGCATCAAGGGTTCTCCAAACATCACTGGACGAGTCTGGGAGGGATGAGGGCCATTAAGCGAAGACCATATAAAAGGGCCTACCTGGCGGGATTCCCTCTCAGTGAGGTCAGTGGCAGTCTTGTGTGGATAAATTGACAAGCCTGATGCTACTTAATGCGTGTCAATTGTCTGAAGCCACTCTGCTAAGTGTCTCCTTCAACAGCAGTGGAGCGAAAAACACTTATTTTCACAGCAGCCAAGAAGAAATACCGTCACTTAATGGACAAAGGCATGTAAATTATATAGAACTTGAGTAAGGAAGCACACTGTGGATGTGCCCGAGCAGGGGTCTGACTGCTGGGCAAAGAGAACAAGTGCAGAAATGGGATGTGGAGGGCGGTACTCAGTTTCCACTTGCACAAGCGTAGCCATAGTTGGAAGCTGGCCTGAATTCAGTGCAACTTTTTGGTTCTACATGTCTGTTTTAATCCTACTCTCTTCGTGAGGTTTCTCCTCTGCCACTAGCAAACTGAAGGCATCATCAGCGAGCACACATATTTGCAAAATCAATAATTTACCATGTATTTCCCATTAAAACGTCACCTTCTCTCTGATCCTTTACTGAAACAGGTCAAGAACTGTGGAGTCCAACAGGCCAACCACATTTCCTTGCTGGATCAACAGCAAGGTCAAACGAAACTCATTCCCAAACTGCTGCTGTTGTTCACTTGGAGCGTTCTCCAAACGGGTTGCTCAACTATAATAGCAGCCCGGCTAGATCGCCTCCCCACTCTGCATTCAACGCACTGGCACCGACTGAACTGTACCGCTGAAATGGCCTGACTTGAAAGGTGGTCCAACGCCACTGTGACTGCCCCGTTCTCAATCTCCATTTTCTCCTTGTGCGAGGAGGAGATGAAAAGGATAGAGAGAGAAAGGAAGTCACCGTGGAGGAGAAAGAGGAGACAGAACGGCCGAGTGAAGCCAAGAAAGGAGCGCGGAGAAAAAAAGCACAGAGAAAGAGAGCAGAGAAGCAGGCCGAGGCGTCAGCAAGACAAAGCGAGAGTGAGCAGAGGACCTGCGCTCGAGGAGGAGAAAGAGAGCCTGTGTGCACGAGACAGAGGAAGAGAATGAGAGTCCAGTTAATCTCAGCATCCTCATCCACGGCAGTGATGAATGATCTAGGTGGAATCGTAGCAGCTCTGGCTGCCTCTGAGCAGCACACATGCTGGGTGAATCTGACCTGTGGCTGACACTGGCACTACATTTCCCAGATTCCCTGACTGTGACGGAGCCTCTATAAAATGTATGAAAAGCAAAGCAGACGATGAGTAGATTCATTAGTCATTAGTTGCCATACATTTTTACAATGTGTTAATCATCTGTGTGTGTTAGAATGGCGGTTACACCACAGGAGGAATCTGGTGGTGAGTCATGGCGGAGAGGTGTAGTCATCCACTTGTAATACCCCAGCTACACACAAACACGCACACACAGAATAACATTCTGTGAACACACACTTCCGCCACAAGCAGCATGTGTTGATCAGCACTTTGACACAAACAACCGACGCCAACAGACGCTGCCACATGATAGAGACATGTTTCACGTTCCACTTGCACGTCAAGCGGCCTAACAGCCTTACAATCCAAATATAGCCTCACCGATAAACTGGTCGATAATATTGACCTATCAAAGACATATCAGTATCTACTGATATCGGCATACATGTTTCTGATATGCATCATTATGAAAAGAGACATTACAATGCAGGAAGCGATGCTTGGGGTGATTTAGATATGGATTCATATTGCTGTTTATTTTATTTTTTATTTTGATTTATTTATATAGCAAGCATTTGGTTAATAATGACTATAAAGTACTGTTGTTTATTTATCTATTAATTTAATTTCTATTTATCTATTCTATCTTTTTCTCCTAAGTATTCATTTCCATAATTGGTTGATATTGTGTATAATAATGTCAATTATTCCTTTATGAAGTTATTTGTTTGTGAAAGCAGCCTTCTGGGTAGCTTTGCAGAGTCATATCTGGGCAAAATCAGTGCACACAGAAAGGTCTGTTTTCAATACAGCTCAAAAATTCACTCAATCAGAAGCCATATCAGTAATCTGTGAATGTACCCTCTGAAATCAGTATCAGTCTCAAAAATCCCATATCAGTCGAGTTCTAATTTTAAAAGACCATTCAGCCATCTGCCCTCTGAAAATGCTTTTCTAGGCTGGTAAATGAAATAATCTTGTTCACTTTGAATAAGCGTTTCTTCAAAGCAGACAGTGTAATGCATCTCACACATTTTACATTTCAAATTTTGAACAAAATGTTCTTGTCATCAGGAACCTCTATGGCACGTGTTACTGATATTGTGCAATAGTCTTAGGGTATGCACATAGACCACACTGTTGACCAATGACAATTAAGTGCCCTGGTCAAGTAGCCTGCCAATTAACTCTTTCCTTTACAGCGACACGGACAGGGGAAAAAATATCTGGATGCACTGATGACATCATAAGTGTGGGCCACAATCCAGTGAGCAGAGTGAAATGTGCCACCATCCTGCAAAATGCAAGACAGAATGAGTGTGGGCCTCAGAAATCTTGAAATGTCCTATATAAGGAGTCATCAAAGTCCAAAAACTGTGAAATTCATGGAATATTATTCACACCAGAGTGACTGTTGTTGCTGCCTGTAGAATTATTAGTGTCTGAAGACCAATCCTTGTAGTTTTTGCTTAATTGTTTGAAATACAGCTCAAAGGAAAGGACGTATGTTAATCTCAGTGTCCTCGTAGCTGCGATGACCGTCCCGTAACAGCAAGGTCACATTTGACGTGTCCTGCTCATATGTCCTTGAACAATAGGTAAAAAATCCTTTCCGCAAAGTGATTAAATGTGGCTGTGGAAGACAATGACCAGAGTATGAATCTTTCTGTTAAACTTCATTAGACTAGGCTTTGAACTACAATCACTGTATGACTGTGGTGACAACGTTAACAAATAGATTTTTAACTCATCCTGTCATCTTGCTCATTCTGATGAGCCCAGAAGACAGTGCATGATTGTCGATTTATTCATAATAACCCAGATGACAGTTTATTGTTATAACAATTTACCTTTGTAGTGATGTTCATTCTAAATCTGGGCCTGCCAGCAGGACAATCAGCTACCGCTAAACAAGGTGTTTCCAAAAATAAAATGCAGTTCAAACTGCTCTGAAACATCACTCTGTGGCTTAGAAGCCAGATATCACTTGTGTCAAATGGTGTCTTTCCAAATGACTGAGCCTTTCCTGTTACTGCCCGCTCAAAAAAAGAAAGATGTCAGAGAAACGTACAATATGTTTTAGCTTTAGAGAGAATTCCTGGCATAACCTGACATCATTGTTACTGCAGGAACAACATCACCCTTCCACTTTGTTATCAGAGTAGTAGTTTTTTTTTTATATTTTTATCCATGGTGATGGCATACGTTCAAAGTGTATATCAATCTGGCCTGAATAATTACGAAATTTACATGACATGCCAGTTGGTGAGCAAGTGCTGCAAAAGACATTTAAGTTATTTTAAATTTATTAAATGTAATTTACTGACAGCATTTGTCTGAATATGTGGTTTGTCATAGTCTGTGCTGAAGCAGCTTGAGAAATACGATCAGGCCATACTGTAACTTTATGCCATTTAAATAGAGCGATGACTAATAAAGGCAGTTTACAAAAATTCCCAAATGCTGTTTTAACAGTGACATTTTCATTTGGCTTCTTGTTTTGAGTAGTTTCTACTTATCAACTTTCTATACATCTACTACCTTAACATTCGTAAGGCAACAGACCTTGCTGTTGTTTTAAGAGGGACATTAAATGTGGTGTACAGTTTCATACGTAAAATGGCAGAAATGTGCATGGTGACCAATAAAGTCGATTACATGCATTCAACAAAGAGAATATGACATTGTTATTACTATGTTTGGGCCTATACCCAAGTCCAGTAAGTCTAAGTTTTTAAGCATTAAGTTATTTTAGGGACAGATGTTAATGTCAGCTACCACACGAATAAGAGACATGTTTCACTTATTGTATCCGGTTGTCCAGTTAATTCGTGATGCTCGTGAATTACAGTAGCTTTACATGTTTGCCGACCGACGCGTGTAAACTGTTTGAATCCATGTGTATGTGTGAGTGCAAACCCCCAGAACCAAAATACACCTTTGGCCCGAAGAGAAAAAACACTCACCTTCTCTGCACAAACGCATGGCTTCTCGATTTTTCCCAAAGTCTTTGAAACTTTCCTCCGATTCAGCACCTGAAAAATGAGGCGATCCGACACACAGACAAATAAATAGTTGCACTTGCTTGCCTGCTCGTGCTGTTGCTATCAGTAGCGTTTCTTCATATTCCACCAAAAACTGCATGCAATCGGCCAAAAAAAGGACAGGACTGGCAACTGCCGCGCTCTACCTCGCTTCCTCGCTCACATTCGGGACGCAGGGGAACTCACCGTCGTTGCCGTGGAGTTTGGCGGCGTCGACCCAGTTGCTCCAAGGCTGTCCCAGCATTATTTCTGGACTAGGCAAGGATCTCCGCTCCGCAACAGTCGCCATTGCTGTGGAGCCTTCTCTCCGCTGGATCTGCTGCTGCTTCAGCTGCTGCCTGGCCGCTCGGCGCTGCTCCCCCCTGACGTCATCCTCGGCCCTTTCCGACATTCTTTCCGCTACAATGTAACAACACGAGAGTCAGCGTTGGTCGCGCTCGGGATAGGAGGACTTTTTCACTGATTGACACGGGCAAACGCGTGTTGTTTCACCGCACCCGCCCCTCCAAAAAAAAAGAACCTCTATGTGTGGTCACTCGATAAGCAACAAGTATAAACCTTATGCAACATATATGCCATATACTGAATTGAATGGCAGTTTATCTGAGGGGCTATGGGTGCATGGCTAGTCA
Source organism: Serranus cabrilla (assembly GCA_903364295.1). Lineage (NCBI taxonomy): Eukaryota > Metazoa > Chordata > Actinopteri > Perciformes > Serranidae > Serranus > Serranus cabrilla. Next base: position 328,894 of record CAFUXE010000865.1, on the reverse strand, counting down.
GCTTTAATTTACATGCAATTCTATCAGGATTGTGGCTATTGTTAAACCTTGCCATCTATCATCTATATCAATATCTATATACATCTATATATAGAAATATAAATATATACACAGATTGTTACACTTAGTATACATATTTTACATGTCTTATTTCTACATTATTGTAACATTGTATTACTGCATATTTTTACATCCTATATATCGTTTTTCTTATTTCTCTATGTTTAAATATATTTATATTCTACAACATGAGCCACTGTAAGGCAACCCCCACCCCCAGTAATCAATGGTGTAGTGCATAATAGTAATGCAGCATACAGAGCTACATTATCCACCGTGCAATTATAAAAATGAATTCAATCTGTATGAAACTGTGTCTGCATTTGTTACAAAGTATCATAGCAACCTATATTTTTAATATGTACAGTTGAATTGTAAAAACTCACTGTCTCTGTTTAAACATCCTATCAATTACTGCCCTTTGATCTAAATATGTTATATAGGGTTCGACAAAGTAAGCATAAACACCTCACTGGTGTCCGTGTAATACTATATGTATTGTGCTTTGCATGTAGATACTAACTTTGATGTCATTACTCACAAGCAAGAATACAGGAGAAACATTTAGAGATAGGTTGATTTGATCTTCACGGATGATAGATAAACCATCATTTTGCATTTAAAAATAAAGTCAGGTTTAAATGATATAGCTTACAACATGTCCACAAATGTATAATGAGAAAAAACAGACTTTTAACAAATTCCCCTGTGGCTGCTGAACTTTTCAGAAGTGTAGAAAGAGTTATCTTACTTTCACTTTCAAAATGACAGGTCTGTTATTTCCACCAAATATGCATAAATTCAACTGACAAAAGCTGGCAAGCAAAAAAAGAAATACAGGAGCTTTATGTTGTCTGTCGAGGACAGAATTTAGTATAGAGAGCTCTGATTCTTGTAAAGTCACAAAGTAATACACTTGACTTTCAAAAGAAAGAAATATTTCCAGCCTTCATTTTGCACTGTCCTTCTTTTTGAAAACACATGATGTAGTTGATTCTGTGTAGCCATTTATCTTTTCAATCTCAAATCATCAGAAATTCTTAAGACGTAGCCATCTGTCAGTTTGACATAAAAACAAGGCCAGTTTAAACAGCCTTCCACTCTGTTTTTACTGATATCAAATGAAGGTTATCTTTTTAAAAAAACCCTCCTTATAAATGGCAGAAAAGTTGAATGTATTCCCATTTGGCAGGCACCCTGTCGAGCCTTGAGCAAAAATGACCTTGGCCCCTCATTGGTTATTTACAGTTCGGTTCAGAAACTTGGCTTTGTCTTTGGAACTACATTAATATAGAAATACAAAGTGAGAAGCTTTCTTGAAGATGTTGCCAGTGTCTGACAGAAAAAAAAGTAGTTTTTTCCTTTCTTGGTTTTATATATATTGCATAAGCACATGCCACAGTTAAAAACTGATTAACTGTATCATCGTGTTCCAAAACATAATAACAATCCACTACTGGCTCCGAAATATTCTACGTGCCTCGTAGCTCAGTTATAACATAATATCACTATAGCACCACCACTGTACTGACCTTACATTACACACATTTAATCACTAACTGGCACTATCTGAACCCTCTGAATCTTACCCAATGTTACTGTTTATTGATATTCTACCTCTTTCTATTTGAAATAATGCAGTTATGCTACTGTACCTTATTTATTTTACCTCAGAATCTGTTCATCTTAATGTGCAATAACTGAAAACTATGCAGCAAATCCAGCTCTATTTTCTTAGCTTCTATCCCAAATTACGCATCCACTGCATTGTTCCAAATAATTACATTGTGCTCGTATAGTGAGAATAAAGGCAACATGTATATGTAGGAACTGTTTAAATTGTAAAACCATTGACTGTGTAAAAATACAGGCTAAGCACCTTCTGCATCTCTCATAGGTTTGTGAGGGGATCACGTGAAGTTCGAACTTGGATCTAAAACACCAACAACTTCAACTTTAGCAGAATACAGTATATCACAGTCAGGTTACCTAGTGGGTCAATGCAATTTTACTGCCCTTTTTTTATATCTACAACAACTGCGTGAACAAGCATAAGAAGCATTACACTGGATGTTGTCGTGTGTGGATGACAACACATGAAGCTATAGATTTCAGCTTTTACGGCCTTGTTATTTCAAAAAACACTATAGAACTCAAATGTCCATTACAGCAAACAGTGTGTCAACACTGGGATTTGGAATGGCTTCTCTACATAAAATAAGTGGTATACCTAACTGTGCAACATAATTACTTGACAAACAGGCTCCAAAAAGTACATTTCCCCAAAATGACACAAAATGTTTACAGTATTTTTCAAGAGACATGCATAGCAAATATTTCTTTGCAACAATGTGTCACTTACCTGATTAGGTACTGTCACAAATGACAAAACCTTGTGAATGACAGGGCTAGTCATGCTTTCTTTCATTACCGGTCCATTATTAGCCTAAAGTAGCAATCCACTTAAGTCATAACACATTGACAAGTTAAAGGAATGCTTCACCCTTAAAGTTACCCATTCTGTATTAATTACTCGCCCTATGTTACCTTGAATTCCTGAAGAGAACTTTGTTTTTCTCGCGTGCATTCACAGTGGAAAAAAAACCTGAAAGCTGAGAATCTGAAAATGGATGAACAGATTCTTTGATGAACTGGAATAGAAAAGAGGCCATATTTAACAACAGCAAAACGTTATCAGAACATCCGTTTTCAAACTCTCACAAAACTTGCACCGTATAATCCAAGTCTCCTTTATCAAGCTGCATGCTCACCACTTCTTAAACACATACCGTTTTGCCAAAACCTTAGTATTTAAGACACTTTTGCCGTCCCAGGCTTGCTCTGCAGTGCTACTCATCTAGACTAGCACAGATTGTGGCAGAAGTAATTTAAAATGTAAGATTTTGGTAAAAAATATATGTTTGAGAAGTACTGAGCATACAGCTGGATAAATCAGACTTGGATTATACTGCAAGAGTTTTGTGAGAGTTTATAAATAGATGTTTTCATACAGTGTTGCTGTTGTCAAACCTGGCCTCCATTCGCTTTAATTTATCAAGGATTAATTAAGTTTATGGGCTCTATTTTCACAGTCAAGGCATGTGAGAAAAAAAAGTGTTTTTTAAAGAATACTAGGTAACATGGGTTGAGTAAGTGATATACATGGGCTATTTTAAGGGTCAAGTATTCCTTATATCCTTATATATAAATATTAGTCCATCTCAATGTGTAGCAGTGACTATATCTGGGATGGGAACAGTTTTTTTTAGAAAGCACTGCAAATTCTTTAACTTTGGCCTTTAGAAATCTCAGGATTTCCTTTCAGACACACACTGTAATGTTATACAAGGCATTCTTGTGACTGTAAACATTTAAAAACAAAAAAACAAAATTCTGTAATTTAAATTTCCTTAGTGTTTGATATTTGCTGAGGTGGTGATGTTGTAATGGATTTTATATAATTTAAAAAGTGCCTGTAATATTAACACAAAGTCTAATAAAGACGTCTAATAAAACAAACACCAATACAAACTATAACCTCAATAGGCAACACACTGTAGCTGTAACCTCAACAAAGAATGAGTGTGTGTGCATGTAGATTTTTTTATCTGCTGGTTTCCTGATATCCACAAACAGGCAAAAAAAATTCAGGTTGTAAGGTTGTTTAAATAAACCTGATAAAAATCCAAAGTGTGTTCTCTGGAAAACAATAAGTGTAAAACTGATGTACTGAATACCATCATGTCTTTAGTGAAGCAACAACTGAAAACATCTGTAAACATGATACAAGTACTTGTGATAATTGTGCAGCTATAGAAGACAGTTAGAATGGGGTGATGACTATTGAATAGCTTTGGGATCTTACCTTGGCAAAATAAGAAAAAAAAAACGTATTTTCAATTCAAACAGCCGATCCTCATCAGTTTGGGTGATAGTTGGCCGCCACACACACTGGAGAGGAAGTCTGGAGAGAAACACATACACACACATACACACACACACACAATGAGAGAAGACGAGTCAGAATGAGGCTCTTTGTTTAGCTGTTTCCTGATATTTTTAATCAGTGAATATGGAATTATAATAATTATATGTCTGAAAGGTAATGCTGTCCTCCCTGGGCCTAGTAATGGAGTTCCTCACCACTACGCAGTAATCCAATCCATTAAGCGCCATCCCTAACCACCCTCTCCAGCGCCACAGTAATCCCTTTTAAACACTGAGACCATAACATTTTCTGACTGTTTTTGATGTCTTTATCGATGCAAGACATATTGTTATATATTCAGAGAGGTAGAAAAAAACTTGCTTAAGCAAAACACATAACCCTGCAATGATAACAGTTTTGCATGAATTACAGCCACTCCTTTAGATTTGTTTACATTTACATAGTGCTTCAAAAGCTGTTTGTGTCATAATCACTGACACAGAATTAACCTTTGCCGTCTGAATTCCTTTTGTATGACAGTAAGGACTGCAACTAACAATAACTTTAATTATTGATATATCTGCTGATTATTTTCTCAGTATAAGAGGCTTTTAGAATTGTCACTGTCAAGAAAATGGCTTGGTTAAGTCCTGCAAATATTTTCTTTAATTATAAGGGGTGGTTGATGTGGTTAATATTATTGTAACAATATAAGTGTGGAGACATGGGGATTTTTCCCCCAAACTGAATAATCATAATCAAAACTCATACAAACAAATCAACTGGCAATCAATGCAATTAACTCTGGTCTGCAGTTTACTGCTTGCATTCAACTAAAAAAACATTCCCTAAAATTGCTTGAAACTATTTATATAGATTACAGAAGGGTGTACAACCATAACATGACACTAGAGTCAAACTAAGACAAATTGAACTGCCACCAAACCCCTCCACATTCCTACCTGCTCTCACTAGTCCTATGACATTAGAGGGAATGTATAGGCTAATATACACTGTAAGGTGGTTCTTTCAACCAGCCTACTATATAGCAAAATAAAACATGTCAGTACACGTAGCTGAGGCTGAACTCAATCGTGGTTTGGGCTCTACAAAAATAGTTTATACAAGAATAGGATTGGCAAAAGATAAAGTTATGTAATTTCTTTAAAAAACTATGTACGTCATTGAGAAATAGGTTAGGTGCACAACTTGACAGGCCAACTCTGTTAGCTAGCTGACATTAGCTAGCACCACAGACCAACAAGAGCAGTTCTGCTGGCTAGCGTTGCTGCCACCTCCACTACACACTAACGTACATTAACATTTTGTCAATAAACAGAAAAGAAAAAGTGAACATTAATGGTTAATACGGCATGTGAAAAAAGACAGCGTATATCAGGAGTTGTGTCATGAAAACAGGCTCCATCCAGTGTAGGTCTGTGACTGGTACAAACGTTACTGGAGAGCAGTGGTGGCTACATTAGCCTGCTAGCTGAAGCCTGTAGCCAGCCATGACTAGCGTTAGCGAGGAAGCTGGCAGAAGCCTGACAGCACAGCAGAAGTCATTAGCAGTCGTCACGGATCGACTACAACTTCACTCTTACCAAGGCTCTGGATGCTGTAGGCGAAGACGTGACACCAGGCAGGTATATATCAACTGGATGCACTGGGCGAAGAAGACAGAAGACGGTGGGAAAGAGCGAGTGCAGTGCTCAGCCTCTGTGGAGGTCTTCACCTGGTGCTTCCATGTCTGTTTACCAGACTGCATTCTGGGACAGAGACGTCACTGCGCCAGCACGCACGCACACTCTGATGTTTACCCATCATCAAAGTTTTCTGTTTGTTTGTTTTTTGGACAGTTATCTTCAATGAGTTAAATAGTATGGAACTTTCCGAAATGTGTGATGAGCACAATATTACAAATAAGGCCCATGAGTTGTCATATGAGTAATAAATGGAATAAATGTGAAATTTTGTAGCCTAAGTGCTGTGGATTACAGGTAGGATTTTTGTGGACTTGTCAGGGAAAGCATCTCCAACTTTAGAGCTGAAATTACTTATGAATCAGACAATTAGGCCTTACTTTCTTAATTAAATTCATGAATTAATGGTTTGGTCAGAAAGTAGGGAAAAAAGTCTAAGGTAATGTATTTTAATGTCTTGTTATGTCAGTTCAATGCCCAAAGCTTTTCAGGCTAATATGATATAAAGCAAAGAAACACAGGACATTTCCATATTTGAGAAGGTGACAACAGCATTATTTGCATGTTTTGCATGAAGATTTACTCTAACCATTCACTGAAGTTGCTGGTCGATATAGGAATCAATTGGTCCACTGATTGCAGGTCACCCACTTATGTTTTGAGTGAAGCTATATTTATTTCCATTTTGTTTGTATTTCGACAGGGACACCAAGTTGTAATACAAAGTAACCTTATCCATGTTTCCTTTATTTTGAGGACAACATTTCAGTTATAAATGATTGTCGAGCAGTTAACCTTCCAATGTATTATGTATTCATGGCTTCAAATTTCACTTTCAATATTATTTCGACTGCTGAAGAATTTAAATTGATTTATGTCTGTACGTTCATTGTATGGCCTATTGTACATTACTAAAACAAATGGAGGTGCTGCTTGCAAATGGACAAATTCAAACTAATTAAGGACAGTTGTAAAACAGCTCCAGGAACTTTTCAGACAATAAAAAATAACTAAGAATAATAAAAGCTCTCATCATGTCATCAGTGATACCAATTACACAAGTTTAATGTTTCTATTAATTTGCCAATTCTAAAACCAGGTGAGGGGAAGGAGTGCTTGAGGCTTTAACCTTTTACATATCTTGACCCGTTCAAAATGAATGAGACTCACTTTAATATTATATAAAAAATGCAAACCCTTTTGCTATTTTTTCCCATATTGTACATTTTGTGTGAAGTTGATCCCTTTTTTCTTTGTTTGACATGGGTTTTGTTATGTTGCTCCAGTTTATACCTTGAAATAGACAATACCTGTTTTTGAATGGAAGAATAATTTACATATAAACAAACAAACAAAAAACAAAGAAACTACATTGCTTCATGCCTCAGTAAATGTAATTTATCCTGTGTGAAATGTATGAAATTATCCATATGTATGTCTCTTTTCTTTTTCTTTACATGAGTCTTTAAATTTGCAGTCTACTTAAAATATGTTTAAAGTGCTGTGGATTATAGATTTCATTTTTGTATGTAATGTTTAATTTCAGGGAAAACATCTCCAACTTTCGAGCTGCAATTATTGTTTAATCTGACAATTGTTTTTTTTATCCGTGCCTTGTGTGAAATTATCCTCATGTATGTTTCTTTTCCATTTATTTACTTGACTCTTTGAATGTAATCCTGATATTTTTGATGAAGAATGTTTTTTCCAAATGAGAAAAGTTCTTGAATAAAGCTTTTCATAAAAAACTTTAAAATTCATATTGCTCGCTTCTGTGGCCAATCACCGCCGTCTGTTCTCGGAGGCGGGGCGAGACGATCGTTTTTGTCCACTTCCTGCTGTTCAATAAAGTTTATCAAGCTAGATACAGACATGGGAGCTGTTACAGATGGTAAGATATGTTTTAATCAATCAGTTTAGTTCTCTGGTGAAAGCTTCGAGTAGAAAACGTGTGCCGAAGATCTCAAATATCAATATTTACGCAGCCGTACAGTCAGAAATTAACCGATTTTACGCGTAGAAGCAATCTGCTTTCAAAACAGCTAATGCGCAGTAGCCATGTTAGCTTGCTAACAGTTAGCTCCGGTGCTCTTGAAATTACCTGATGTAGTCTCTCTGAAAGGTTGATTGAATCCCGCTTTTCGCCCCTGTTCTAGATGAAGTGATCCGGAAACGTCTTCTTATCGACGGGGATGGAGCTGGGGATGACCGCCGGATCAACGTGCTGCTTAAGAGTTTCACCAAATGGTGCAACTCGCCTGCGACCCCGGAGGAAGGGTGAGTAAGCTCCACAGACCCCGGCCCTGGACTTTGTCACCAAGATATTCTATAACGGTGTGGTGAATAACTTGCTCTGAGTCATAAACCGTTTTGTCATCGTCAGGTTCACGCAGTATCAGAGGATGGTGGGCATACTGGCCCAGTGTGAATTCTCCATGGGGAAGACGTTGATGGTTTATGACATGAATCTGCGGGAAATGGAGAACTATGAGAAAATCTACAATAATATAGGTAGGAAATGGGGATTTGTCTAACACTGAAGTTGAATATTTACTAATCCAACCCCCTTTGATTTATTTATGTAACATATATAGAATAAATACTCATGTTCTTCTGTGGACATAAGAACTGGCACCACAAAACACTGTATATTTGTGTTACAATGTGCTTTAAAACTTAGATGTACTGGTGCAACATTTCAATATGACTTAAAAAGTTCTTGATTCCAGAATGGAGCAAGACTTTCAAACAGTTATCTTGTTATGTGTTAAAATGTGGCTTCGTTATTTTGCCAATGCTCTAGATTATATTACAAGTGATTATTTAATGTCATCTGGCAACCTCTCATTCAATATTTGGAGAAGACGACAAACCAAGTCTGATGCCATTTAGAGCTTGCTGACAAAATGTAGCATCCTTTGGTTAGGTTTTGTGTGTCAGGATTAGGTGATGTGGTGGGTTGGAAGTGTTTTTGTCCCTGTTACTTCTACTGTGTTCTTCTCTACAAGTCTTAAAAATGGTGTGTGTGCATTCACAGCACATTTGTATTCACCAATAATACTTAGATTCATATATTCACAAATGATTTTTCTTACTGACTACACTCACAACAAAAGTGTTTACAAAATAACCATATCACCACCCTGTCCACATTGCAGAACAAAACATCATGTCTGCACATGAGAAGATCGCAGAATGCAAAAAAGAAATTCAGAGGGCAAAGAGAATACGGAAAAATCGCCAAGGTGAGAATATTTTCAGTGATCCAATGCTTCAGTGATTGATTTTTAGCCATTATTTACAGGAGAGAATTAACTACTTATGTTACTTTACAAAGACTGGGAGGAACCAAAGGCATTATTGGAGGTATAGTCCTACCATGTTAAAGTAAAACTGAGACAAACAGTTAAACATGGTGCTGTAACAGTTAGTAGATCAATCAATTAGTTGCAGTTGATTTGTCATTTAAGTGATTTAGTTTGTTTTTTTCAGCTTTTCCAATGTGAAGACTTTCTCTTTTTCTCAGTTTAGTCATTATAAACTGAATATCTTGGAGTTTTAAATCTGAAGATACTACTACTTTCTGAGACGTTAATAACCATATTATCTTCACATTAATCCATACTGATTTGTTTTTTTTTATCCTTTTCTATTTTACACTCACGTCATTGAAGAGGATTTAGTAACAGTATAGGTTGTCAAAATAATGTATAATAAATAAAGATTTGTGGTTAGTTTGAGCCAGTTTGTATTTCTGCTTGTTTCACATTGTCACATTTTGTCTTTCCAGAGTACGATGCTTTAGCCAAGGTTATCCAGCAACACCCAGACCGACATGAAACACTAAAGTGAGTTAGAATCTCATTTGTCTCATCCAGCTGTTGTATTTTAGGATAATCACACTAAGCTTTTTGTCGGTTTAATCGCTTGCAGGCAGTTGGAGGCGCTTGACAAAGAACTCCAGCAACTGTCTCACATCAAGGAGAACGTAGATGCAAAGGTAAAGACTAACACATTGATCATCTCATCTTTTCTAACCTCTTTGTGTTTGTTAGTCATTAGAAATAATGTTCCCCCCCTTCTCTCTTGTCCCACACAGTTGGAGTTGAGGAAGAAGCAGTTCCATGTGCTCCTCAGCACCATACAGGAACTACAGCAGACACTTGAGAGTAAGCAAACAAGGACATTTTGGGTGCCTTACTTGGCATTTTTGTGCTTTTCCGTGTCATGTTTTTTTTTTATCCTCAATAACTTCATTCACATTGTTCAAAAACACCATGTCGATTTGTTTTATCTTCTATAAAGTTTAGGAAAAAGTAGATTGCCTTGCTAATCATTTTTATCTTTCCCAGATGACGAGAAATCAGACAATGACGACAACAATCAGGAGAGCCCTGCAGAGAATGGTGAATGAAGATCAGACGTGGTGATCCTGACCGGCATAAATTAAATGAACTGCTTTTAAATGATTTTTTCTTTTTGTCTAAAAAACCTTTTTGTATGTATTTTTGAATAAACCTGACTTGTTCACATCAGTTTTGTACAGGCGTTGACATGTCTGTCTATATAAACGCGTAAATTCTGTTGTTTTTATGATGGATATGCACTGTATGTGAGAGAAATGCATCAGACTGATCTGAACAACACAGTAATAGAAGTTAGTACTGATGGTTGTCTGAGAAATCAATCCATTATTGGACCATAACTGAAGCTAAGACTGATTCAACTTCACTAACACAGATCCTTCATTGTTGTGGGTGACCACAACTGCTCATTAATGACATGAAGGAGGAGACGTCCTGTTTATCTACCTGGTTAGAATATCTGTTATAAATTCTTTTTTTCCTTTTTATTATAAAGGGTTACATTACAACTACTGCATTTCGCTTTCAAGGTGGGATTTTAGTATTTATTTTGTCAAACCACAAGAGGGAGCTAAAGTACATCGTTTTGTACATCCATAAGGAGTCAAAACCGCTGCAGTTCAGAAACAGGTCTCAGGTCAGCTTGTCTAACATGCAGCTGTCCTGGAAGAAGACCAATCAGGGTTATAGTAATTGAAATGTATACTTGTGAATTAGTAGTAATAATGGTAGATCAGTTTATGTTGTAACATTTTCTTTATTTTCACAAATATTTTTGAAGAAATGTGAAAACATGCAATTGGATATTCAAGCCTTTGATAATACATTAAGAAACAGTAATTACCAATTTGTTAAATTGAGCAGGAAACCTGACAAAGCGTTACAGTATTGACAAACTCTGGCACAGGACTTATACAGTGTGTCCTATTTTTGCAGTACGATATATATACTTTTTGTTATGAAATGAGATAGTAGTAGAGCATACAGTACATTTAAAATGACTCCCCAAGTGCTGGCATAGACTCGTGCTATTAGGCTTTGAACCCCTCTAGAACTCCACCAGGTATGCACGGGCCTTCATGAGACGTTTAAGGCGACTCTGCAAACCTGTCCTCTGGATGCCAATGTCACAATCCTCCCTCAGCAAGAACTCCATATTCTCTTTATCCTGCAGCATCTGCAGCATCTCCCTCTGCAGCTGCACGGCAGACTCCTGCAACATCTGGTAGCGGATCACCAGTGGAATCTGGTCAGCCAGACGCTGGCTGGCAATCTGAAGGGGACAAAAGAAAGAAAGTGAACAACAATAGAATGAGGGTCTGAACCTTGCTGTATTTGTTGTTGCTGTACATTAAAACTTACTTTGTAATACGATTTCAGGTGCAACATCAGCTCCTGGAGCGTTGCATAATTATCCCTGCTGTGCACAATGCTCCTTGCTGCAAATACAGGGCCTTTGCGTTTGTCGTCCTCCTCTTCCTCCTCTCTCTTGCTCTCACTCAAACTGCTGCTGTAGGTCCTGTCCTGGGAGTAAACTATCAGCTCCATCTTGAACTGGGTTCTCAGCATGGATTCAGCAGCAGACTCTTTTTGCTGCCTAATTGTTTCAATCTTTGCCTAGAAAAAACATTTCTGGTCAGTCCAAACACTGCCAGAACATGATCCAATTTAAACTTTGAGAGACTCACAGAGGGGGGCTACCTTGGCTGTTTTGATGAGGTTAGGAAATCCAATGAAGCTGCTGTGGGCCAGCTGTATGAACACCTTCCTAACAGCATCTAGACGAAATGGAAAAACAAGAAGATTCCTCCACTGAGCAATTGACTGGTAGCTATATGATTACAAAAGAATGAGTCCTATGGTCACCCACCAGTCTCCCCTTTACAAACAGGCCCACTTTATACTAACTTTATACTAACCCCGCACCGTTTAGGGCCCATTCGCATATTATATTTACATATTACTACATACTGTACTGGTAGTGGTAGTAGTGGTACAAATAGCATTGCTGAATATTGACACTTGCTATGCTATCAGATGAATATGTTTTAAATTCAACCATATACCTGCTATTTCCTTGAGTTTCTTAACAGCTGGTTCTTCCAGCTGTTTGATCTGCTCCTTCACCATGACCTCAAAGGTCTTGTAGTTGATGAAGCCCGGCAGTTCTCTTCCACGGTACTTCTCTTCATATTCTTCCACCTCTTTCTCAATCCTCTTGTTAACTACAACACACAAACATGTAATTCAGTGTCATGCTGATGGACAGCTTTAGACCAGATCAAAATGATACACTCACACTTCTCCCCTGAGCGGTCCAGGTGGGCGTTCCACTTCCCAAACTCCCTTCTGAGTGTAGAAAAGACATTGAGATTGTCTCCACACTTGAGTTCCTCTCCTGTAGTCAGACTGATGGCATCCTGAGTGAATGCTGTCACTTTCTGCAACACACACAGGACAAAGACATTTCACACATGGTGCCGATCATTTGTCTTTATAATATTTAAATGTTATGTGGAGAGAGGGAGCTCACATCAATGAGGAAGAAAAGTCTCTCAGCTGCATCAGATGGAGGTCCACTGCCATATTTCTCCAACTCGGCCTGCGTCTGGGCTAGTTTCTCCTCTATCTGCTCTCCCAGTCGAGGCAGAGATGTCTGCAAACACATGTATGCCAAATGTTAGTACCTAAAGTAACCAAAGCACCACACTGTTAACTGTTCATTTTACAGAGTAAGAATTCACCTCAATGTGATGCACCAGCTCCAGTGTGAGTTTTTCAGCCAGTTTCGGAACAGTTGCATGGCCTTCATTGTAGAGAGTGCTACAGGAAGAATATGAAGTCATATTATATGTAAAAATGCTAATCACAGCAGTGACTACTCCACATTTTTTTACCCGAAAGGAATAAACTTACTGGAAATGTGCGTGATCCCTGAAGAAGGCTTTCTCTCTTTCTATTGCTTCAGTAAGAGACACCTTCTCTGTGATCTCCTTCTGACCCCTGCACCTGACGATCATGTAGCCCTTCTTCAGGGGGATGACCTCATTATGGACAATCTCAACCGCCGTCTCTTCTGTGCCTTTGTCCACCAGGTCAGGCTTGGTCAAGATACCTGAGAAAGAGAGAGTGGCAAACTGACAGTGAACTAAAAGTCTCTAACTCTAAAAGTCAAGTAACTTATTCAATTGGTCCTTTTCTAGATCCAGTTCTATTTACCCAGAGTCCTCTCTCCATCAGGATCCACCTCTTGTGCCATCTTCAAAGCCTCAGTGGTCGCTATGTCGACGTTGCATGGAACAACCACCAAGCTGATGGTTTCTTGTCTAGTGATGAACTTCTGAATCAGTCTCTTTATCTGAAAGTAATAATTTATTCGTACATCAAGTTATATGTTGTACAACTACCAAATCAGCATTGTGCTTAAGTGTATAATGAGTAAAAAGTCTTAGTAAAACCTGTATGTTACTGGGATAGTCACAGGTGGTGTATAGAATATGAATTCCTAGATATTAGTTGTTTATCTGTAGAGGTTCTAGTAATATTTTGTGACGTGTTCTGAGGTAGCTTTTCACATGATATTGCTAAGATATGTTTGTCATCTGCAAAGAGACGAACATGAACATGAACCTGCCTACAGCAGTGGAGTAACACACAAAGTCAAGCATATTTTTTTCTTTCTGAGCACCAAACTGCATACGATTGGCAATAGTCCCATTAAAATTGCTATAATTATTATTTATGCAGGGCTAGATATGGTTGAAAACTCACTGTCAATACTAATGACGGCATGTTTTATGGACATTACACTACCTGCTCTCCAATGTTTTCTGGTTGTCCCTTTACAGCCACCCTGGCAATGCCGGGAAGGTCAATGAGCGTCAGGTCTGGAACATCAGGAGAGCCAATCTCCAGACTGATGAGGTTTTCACTGATGCCCACCCCGACCCCAGCTATTTCATTCTGAGCTGGAGAGAGTGAGGACATGATGTTTGTTGATTACAGGATGAACTGCTGATCACAGGATGAACTGCTGATCACTTAAATCCATAAACATTCAGAAGCTTCATCAGTGCTTGGTTTTTGATAGTGACTTTAATGGATGCAGTATACTGTACCTTTTCTAATTTCATCTTCCACATCTGCAGGGTCCTCTATCTCTTCCTCACAGCCCTCGTAGCTTATCTTTCCATACCACTCCTCTCCTTCTTTCTTTCTCTTCATCTTCAGTTCCAGAGGACATCTTGTCACAATGCCTAAATGAATACAGAGTGAATGAGGAGAGAGGGAAAAGCTCAAATCCAGTGTACTTGGTGAAATTATGAAAAGAAGTAGGCGCTCAGAAATCACTGATATCATCTTCATCAAAGTGGGATACATTTTTAAAATGTGTTCTGTGCAAAACATTTTACATTTTGAGCCATTGTGTCATTAACCTGTTGCAGCCGGTTTCCCTCCCAACTCTTGCCCCATGAGATTGGTGTCTTGTGTGAAATCAAGTCAGTGTTGTGTCACTTTGTCTGATAGTTTAGTGCAAAACTAGTTGTTTTTAGCCCCACCCTGTTTTTTTCCCCTAACCTTAGTCAAGAGCTTTTACTGCCATTAGTTAACTGTTTCTCGTTAACACCTAAGTTTATTTTGAAAAGCCACTCTGTAGAGCAAGAGCAGGAAAAACACTGCTGCACATATTCAGTGGGCTGCATAATGCCGTAAGTAAACCAGGATCCAGAAAACATTTCTGGCGTATGCACCAGATGCGCAATTCTCATTGGACTGAATAGATGCTGCCTTTGGGTCCCGTACTCAGTTATTTAAATACATCTATGGATCTGTCATGCTGCCCATCTTTATATACAGCATATGCATGACACACAGTCATTGACACGTCCAAAACTGTAGTAAATGGGTGCCTCGTGCATCACTAGCCAATCACACTGTTTTTCAAAGTGGGGGTCCCCACGTGGAAACTTTGATATGTTTTTTTTTTTGTCTTTTAATATATGTCTTAACAGAAGACAATGAATGTAATGAATAAACAGGCCTAAATTAAGATAATCTAAAAGAAAATATGTTTACTGTTAATATTACTGCTGAAGATTTAAGGCAAGGAATATTTGTAACAGAAGAAAGAGTAATTTATTATTAATGGAAAATGATATTTGAGGATTGTGAGATTTGTCATCATAATGTACACGTAATATTAAAACAAAATCTCAACAGGGGGGTCCTGTTAAGAGGTTAATGCTGTATGGGGGTCCTTGGCATGGTAAAGTTTGGCAGCCCTGGTCTATCACAGGCTGAGGGAAGTCACAGGTGAGAAGATAATGCGTTAGATGTTGGTGAGCCACAAGCACACCCTGCTCTGTCTCTTGTAATTTATTCAGGAAGCCCATTGATTTATTTGCCTTGTGGCGTTGTTGCTGCCTGAACATTTTTGTTGTAGCCTGCAAGTTGGCATGGTGCCCTCATTTCCACCCGAGGAAAGAGCAGCCATGCAGGTTTTCAGATACCCGGCTCCCAGTTGGTAATGGAGTTGTAATCACAGTAATAAAAAAAATCCATGATAAAAAAAAAAACAGACTTGTCTCAAAGACTGTACCTTTACATGTGATGCGATACTGAATTACTGTTTAGTCTTGGAAATGTTTTTTGTATGATTTTTTTTCGTAATTCGGCCGCAGGCTGAACTTTTTTGTTAAATTAATCCAATTTGTATAAAGTTAGGCAACACGCAACTTTCATGTTGTTCATCCATCATTGAGCTAGCTGGCAACTAGAAAGATAGTCTCAGTAACTCACCACTTCCTCTCGGCAGAGCCACCCCTGACAGCGCCTCCAGCACGGAGCTCTTCCCCGAGCTTTGGTCTCCAATCACGGCGATAGCAGGCAGCGCCAGGTCCTTCTCTACACCCAGAGAGCGGAGAGAGTCGATGAGGTCAATGCAGGGACGCACCTTCTCCTCATACTGTTGGTTCAGGATGTTCATGATGAACACTTATTCTCTACTGTAAATTAATAATGTAAAAAACGCTAGTTAAAAGTATTTTCTCTAAAATAAGTTTTGTCCGTCACGAGCCAAGCAGCTGCACTGATGTCGAAACTCGAGTGTGGCAGCTGGAACTTCACGGATGTGGTTACCGAAATGAAAGCTATCCTAAATTAGGTTTCGTTTCCTTAACTTTCGTTTCCCGAGCATAGTTTGAGGAAAATAGGTACGATACCTAAAACACCTCTTACAATGCAAGTCACCCGACACGACATGAAGTTGGGGAGGGTGGATAATTAAGCAGTAAACTGGCAGGTGGCCAGATAAAATTATGCAGCATTAGTTTTAAAGTACATTTTTACTGTGTGGTGAAGAGTCATTTATATTCCCTCTAGTCTCGTGTCATTTCTACAGTACCCCCTTGTTACATTCAGTTGTTAATTTCAACAGAGTCTAGTATCAAACCTTATCCTCTCCCCCACAGTCCAGCCCGGGCTGGATGAGCCTGGAAAACATTGGAGCTGTGTGTGTTCTTACTTCTTAGGTTTTTAAGTCCAGATATGCTGTATGATTGGGAAACTTTAGAGTAAAAAATGCATACAATATGAAAATAACATAGGATTGAAAACTACATTTTAGAGTAGGGTTCTCTGTAAGATTGGACCTCAAAATAAGTTAATAAAGTTGGTGACTCATAGTTAAACTTTATAATGTGATTTGGAGGTTAGACAAGTTTCTTTCAATTCATTTGATTACTACAAATTATTTACAACATGGCAAAGCAGAAACTCTATTTTCTTGGACTGTGTAAGAACTAATCCAAAATAATTAATCATATTAATTTCATATTATTTCACATGTCGAAAAGAAAATATTTACATTACCTCAATAAATAGTATGCTCTAAGAAAATATTTATCAACACAAGGAGTGGCTCAAAAAAATCCCTTTGTCTTTCTGTGGATTTAATTAGGACCTGAGCACCAAAACTAATGAAGGTGTTATTTACGGACAACACAACCTGCTCTCTTCTGGTTGTCCCTCTTCAGCCACTCTGCCAATGTTGCATGAGCATCAGGTCTGTAACATCAGGAGAGCTGAATTTCAGACTGATGTGGTCTTCAATGATGTGTGATGAGATGCCCACCCTGACCCCAGCTATTTCATTTGTTAAACACTAATTTCCAACAGAATACAGTGTCTAAACTCCACAGCCTGGGCCTGAATACTACTTTTTGCAACTGGACCATGGATTTCCTGATTGAGCCTCACAAACTGTCAAGCTCATAAAATATACATCATCCACCTTTCCCAAAAACACTGTTGTTCCACTGGGATGTTTGCTGAGCCCTCTTCTGTAGTCACCCATGACTATTGTTTACGCAACAAACACCATCGTCATGTACATTATTGTATTAATATGGTTTCTATCTGATCTTATAAGGTTTTGGCAGCACTGGGTGCTGTCACTAAAGTGGAAACTGTAACTAATCTGCATGGCTGCCACATATTCAGCAGCAGCTGAGTTTAGTCCTTAGTAGTTAATTTCTCATGACAGTCCTCAACAAAGATAAAAGTTGAGTTTAACAAGTATAGCAATGCACCTTTAAAACCTCTGCAGATAAACTCCAGGACCAGAAGATGACAAGTCAAATAAAAAAAACATGGTTTAATGTGGCACCGGCACAGTTAATCAACACATACTGCCCTGATTGGTTACTAGGAATAAAACTGAATGAAAATCACAATGGTCATTTTAATTCATGCCAACTGTAATAAAAACAACAAATCAATTGCTTACAATAGGAAATAATATTTTATATTTTTAATTCAGATGCAAGATAAGAGTTTATTTCATTTATTGTCATCAAGACATTGTGGCTCCTCTAAAGCACGGTTTGTCTAGATAGTATTTGCAAGTCTTATCTCATTCTTAGTGTCGTTTAAAATAATTAATTGGACACATAACAGAAAAAACACTAAATAAATCTAACACAATCATTATAATGCACTCAGTCTACTTCACCATGATCTGATTATCTAAATGTTGAGACGTGTTCAGCTCAAATCATCATTTAGCTGTATGAAACAATAAATGTATGTATACTTTAGAATAAAAACAAAAGAAATAATAAAAATTCAACACTCAATACCCTAAGTGAAAATAGTTTACCCACTCCCCAGCCATGAATATATGTTACAAGTTAAAAAAAAAAAAAACTCATGCTGTTGGCCGTGACCTCTAGAACTCTGCCAGGCATGTTTGAGCCTCCATGAGACGTTTAAATTGACTCTGCAAATCAGCCCTCTTTTTGTAAAAGCTAGAATCTTCCTTCAGCAGGGAATTAATTTCCTTATCTTGCTGAGTTACCTGCAGCATCTCCCTCTGCAGCTGGATGGTAGACTCCTGCAAGATGTGGTAGCGGATCACCAGTGGGATCTGGTAAGCCAGATGTTGGCTGGCAACCTGAAGGAGGAAAAGAAATTAAAAGTTTGACAGAAGAGGGCCGGTTCTGAAAAACATATCCTCTGTCTAATTGTTGCTGAAAGTGCTTAAGATCATGAATGATCCCCCTGAATACAACTTACTTTGTAATATGATTTATTGTGCAACATAATTTCCTGGAGGGTTGCATGATTATCCATGTTGTGCACAATACTCTCTCCTTGATGAATGCTTTTGCCTTTCAGTTTGTCTTCCTCCTCTCTCTTGCTCTCACTCAGACTGCTGCTGTAGGTTCTGTCCTGCCAGGAAACAAGCAGCTCCATCTTGAACTGGGTTCTCAGCATGGATTCAGCAGTCGACAGCAGTTTTTGCATTATGGCTCGAACCTTTGCCTAGAAAATAAGATTTCCATCAGTCTGAACAATGCCAAAAGAATTGTGTATAATGCATATAAATTTGACAGCAAAAAATAGTGATGATTATCAAATCATAACAGTGTCCCTATCAAACTCATAGAATACCTCGGCTTTGCTCCTGAGGTTAGGAAATCCACTGAAGCTACTTTGGGCCAGTTGTATGAGCGCGTTCCTCACAGCATCTGGAAGAAATGGAAATAAGATACAGCGGCTTGATCTCCATTTCACTGGCAGTGTAATGGTAAAATAGAAAACTTGAGTAAAAAATGCATTGTTTAAATAATTAATTCAACCATTTACCTCCTATATCCCTGAGATTCATGACAGCTGGTTCTTCCAGCTGTTTGATCTGCTCCTTCACCATCACCTCAAAGGTCTTGTAGTTGATGAAGCCCGGCAGTTCTCTTCCACGGTACTTCTCTTCATATTTCTCCACCTGCTTCTCAATCCTTTTGTTAACTACAACACACAAACATATTTCTGAGCCATGCTGATGGACAGCTTTAGACCAGATCAAAACTTTACACACCATTTTTTTCTGACCGGTCCAGGTGGGCGTTCCACTTCCCAAACTCCCTTCTGAGTGTAGAAAAGACATTGAGCTCATCTACACACTTGAGTTCCTCTCCTGTAGTCAGACTGATGGCATCCTGAGTGAATGCTGTCACTTTCTGCAACACACACAGGACAAAGACATTTCACACATGGTGGTGAGGATTTATCTTTGTAGCATTTAAATGTTATGTGGAGAGAAGGAGCTCACATCAATGAGGAAGACAAGTTTCTCAGCTGCATCAGATGGAGGTCCACTGCCATATTTCTCCAGCTCGCCCTGAGTCTGATCTAGTTTCTCCTCTATCTGCTCTCCCAGTCGAGGCAGAGATGTCTGCAAATCACACATACAGTGGTGCTTGAAAGTTTGTGAATCCTTTAGAATTTTCTATATTTCTGCATAAATATGATCTAAAACATCAGATTTTCAGTCCATCAGTCCTAAAAGTTAATAAATAGAATCCAGTTAAACGAGACAAAATATACTTTTACATTTATTTATTGAGGAAAATAATCCAATATTACATATTTGTGGTGGCAAAAGGATGTGAACCTCTCGAATCAGCAGTTAATTTGAAGGTGAAATTCGAGTCAAGTGTTTTCAATCAATGGTATGACAATCAGGTGTGAGTGGGAACCCTGTTTTATTTAACCAACAGGGATCTATCAAAGTCTGATCTTCACAACACATTGGTGGAAGTGTATCATGGCACAAACAAAGGAAATTCATGAGACCCTCAGGAAAACAGTTGTTGATGCTTGTCAGGCTGGAAAAGGTCACAAAACCATCTCAAAAGAGTTTGGACTCCACCAATCCACAGTTTTTGTACAAAGACAGATTGTGTACAAATGGGGGAAATTCAAGACCATTGTTACCCTCTCCAGGAGTGATTGACCAGCATAGATTACTCCAAGAGGCCTCTCTCACATTGGCTAATGTTCATGTTCATGAGTCCACCATCAGGAGAACACTGAACAACAATGGTGTGCATGGAAGGGTTGCAAGGAGAAAGCTACTGCTCTCCAAAAAGAACATTGCTGCTTGTCAGTAGTTTGCTAAAGATCACGTGGACAAGCCAGAAGGCTATTGGAAAAAGGTTTTGTGGACAGATAAGACCAAAATAGAACTTTTTGGTTTAAATGAGAAGTGTTATGTTTGGAGAAAGGAAAACACTGCCATCCAGCATAAGAACCTTATCTAATCTGTGAAACATGGTGGTGGTAGTATCATGGTTTGGGCCTGTTTTGCTGCATCTGGGCCATGACGGCTTGCCATCATTGATGGAACAATGAATTCTGAATGAAAACAGTGAATTCTAAGGAAAATGCCAGGACATCTGTCCATGAACTGAATCTCAAGAGAAGGTCAAAGTTGTGGAAGGACCTGAAGCGAGCAGTTCATGTGAGGAAACCCATCAAGATCCCAGAGTTGAAGGAATGGGCTAAAATTCCTCCTAGCCGTTGTGCAGGACTGATCAACAGTTAGCTGAAATGTTTAGTTGCTGTTATTGCTGCACAAGCTGGTCACACCAGATACTGAAAGCAAAGCACATACTTTTGCTGCTCATAGATATGCAACATTGGATTATTTACCTCAATTAAGAAATGTAAAAGTATAATATTTTGGTCTAATTTGTTTAACTGGGTTCTATTTATCTACTTTTAGGACTTGTGTGAAAATATGATGTTTTAGGTCATATTTATGCAGAAATATAGAAAATTCTAAAGGGTTCACAAACTTCCAAGCACCACTGTAGGTCAAAATAGGACACAGGTTATGTGGGATTGGACCCAAATACAGACAATGCATGCAGAGCCAGAAGAACCCGCAGTGGCAATGAGACAAATTTACCTCAATGTGATGCCACAGCTCATGTGAGAGTTTCTCAGCAAGTTTACTAATAGTAGCATGGCCTTCATCATAGGGCGTCCTGCAGCAAAAAGAAAACCAGAAAGAGTACACTCTATACAAGCTCTCAAACACTTTACCACATACATGTGTTGTATTATTAACCAACGACACTAACTTACTGGAAATACAGGTGATCCCTGAAGAAGGCTTTCTCTCTTTCTATTGCTTTAGTAAGAGACACCTTCTCTGTGATCTCCTTCTGACCCCTGCACCTGACGATCATGTAGCCCTTCTTCAGGGGGATGACCTCATTATGGACAACTGCAACCACCGTCTTTTCTGTGCCTTTGATCACCAAGTCAGGTTTAGTCAAGATACCTGAAAGAGAGAGAGAAAATGCCTAGGAATAGAGTAACATACTGAAGAGTTGGGTGGCTCTTAAAGATCAGCTCTATTTACCCAGAGTCCTCTCTCCATCAGGATCCACCTCCTGTGCCATCTTCAAAGCCTCAGTGGTCGCTATGTCCACGTTGCATGGAACAACCACCAAGATGATGGTTTCGGGATTTCTGATGAACTTGTGGATCTGCTTCTTTATCTGAAAGTATTAATTAATATTATAAATCAAGTTATATATACATACAACTACAGAGTCACCATTGTGCTTGAGAGTATAATGAGTAACAATACTTTGTGAAACTTAGTGCTGGACTCTATATGATCATTGAGGACTTCTTTTTTAAATGTCACAACCTTGGCAAAATTACTGGCTTTACTAAAAGAATAAGTGTTTAACCAGAAGTAGCCTGCACAAGTCTCTAGTGTGTTGTTCTCTGGCCCCATAGATGCAGAAGATCTATGGAAGGAACCATCACACAAAGTCAAGTATGACCCTGTCGTGGCCTGTTCTTGAGGTTTCATTTAAACTGTGGCAAATACTGAGGTCAAAGACTGTAACGATGCTCCGTACTGAACATATCCTCCATGTTTAGGGAAGAAAAAAAAAAAGACTTAGTCTCACCTCTTCCCTCTATCACAGCTGGTAATCACATAATTAATCATAATTACTCTGCATATTAATTTGATATTATTCCATACATCAAAAACATAAGATTTACATGACCTCAATAAATAAGCAAATTCTAGGAATATAATTTGTAATCAACCCAAATAATGGCTTTAAAAATCCCTTTGTCTTTGTGTTAAATTTATCAGGAACCGGGCATCAAAACATGCCATCAAAATGGTTACTATGAAAACAAATTAAGGTGTGTTTTTGGGACATTACACTACCTGCTCTCCAATGTTTTCTGGTTGTCCCTTTTCAGCCACTCTGACAATGCTGGGAAGGTCAATGAGCGTCAGGTCTGGAACGTCAGGAGAGCCAATCTCCAGACTGATGAGGTTTTCACTGATGTCCACCCCGAAACTCTCAAACTCCTGATCACTGAAACCTAAAACATTCAGAAGCTTCATCAGTGCTTGGCTTTTGATAGTGACTTTAATGGATTAAATATACTGTACCTTTTCTAATTTCCTCTTCCACATCTGCAGGGTCCTCTATCTCTCCCTTATAGCGCAGGTAGCTTATCTTTCCATACCACTCCTCTCCTTTTTTCTTTCTCTTCATCTTCAATTCCAGAGGACATCTTGTCATACTGCCTAAATGAATATAGAGTGAATGAGGAGAGAGGGAAAAGTTCAAATCCAGTGTACTTGGTGAATTTACTAAAGGGAGTTGGCTCTTAGATAGCATATCAGTGATATGATACATTACCCTATTGCAGCTGTTTCACTCACAACTCTTTACATTTCAATGCTTGGCTAAGACAAGTCCCATGTCATGTGACACCAATGCACAAGGCTATCCATTACCTTGAATATAAACCTATCCAAGATTTAACGGATGCAATACAAAGAGCACAGGTGTGCTCAATTTGGGCAGGAATACCCAGATGCTGCCCCAGGAAATCAGTGTCCATTTTCCGTTGGAAATTGCATAGTGCCCTCATTTACACCCGAGGTTAAAAAAAAAAAACAGCAATGCAGGTTTTCCGATTCCCGGCTCTAGAGTTGTGCTCACACTACTAAAAAATTACATTGTAAAAACAGACTTGTCTTAAAGACTGTGGCTTCACATTTGATGCGATACTGACTTTTTCTCTTTTTTTCTTATTTCGGCCACTGCCGCTTCACCTGATATTTAGTTCGGTAAAGTTGGAAAGATATTCACAGATTCGGACTTCCGGTATCAATAACTCATTAGTGATACGTTGTCAAAACATAAATGATGCCCCTTTCCCATCGTTGTAAGGTACACAATGTGCTACAAGT
>CAFUXE010000865.1:230444-257628 GCA_903364295.1 Serranus cabrilla | reverse complement strand
AAAAAACTAGCTCTATTTTGAGGTTTTTTATTGCAGCTGGCAGCTCATTTACATTCAAAGTCCCAAAAAATTCCTTTTGCAAATCTACTTTTTTAAATTGTGAAATACAAAATGGCCTGAAAACCACAGAGGGCTAGATTTGGCTCCCGCACAAAGGATGAACTGCACCCCTAACTGTGCTGCCAAGAGAATTGTCTCGGTACTCTAGTTTGATTTGCACTTTAATGAGGTAATATACATATTTAGAGTAAAATAAACCTGTCTATGGAAATGAGACTTATTGCAAAAAAAAGTCCAATTCACAAACACCAATGCTAACAGCCACAAGCAGTTTTCTTAAGGACAAATATAGGAATCAAACTCCTTTATTTAGGCATTCAGTTACAGGACGCTCCTCTCAGCTCCGCTACAGATAACTTTTGAAATATTAACCTGTCACCTTTCACATTGAGGGCTAGGGATGGGTATCACTACTCAACAGTGGTGTGCACATGTTTAACACTAATGCATTAGTGTTAAACATGATTGGGATGGACAAAAATCCAGATGAAATGTCCCACTGCCCACATATTGACAGTTAATTAAAGAAGAAAATACAGCAAACACTGAGCTGGAACCAGGAGAACTTCACCAACAGCTGGTTCTTTTATTATTACAAATGAAACCTCACAATGGGATTTCACTTTTTCTTGGTGTGGACCTGCATGTGTCTGATCATGTCCTTCTTATTTGCAAATGACTTGGAGCAGATGCTACAGCAGTGTGGTTTCTCTCCTGTGTGTATTCTTATGTGATATATCATGTTGCTCCTCTGCCTGAACCCTCTCCCACAGAAGTCACATGCATATGGTCTCTCCACTGTGTGGATCCTCATGTGTATCCTCAGACATTCAACTCGTGCAAAAGTTTTGCCACATTCTTTACAACCGTGTGGTTTCTGACCCGTGTGAATCAGCATGTGCCTTCTTAAATGGCACTTTCTGCTAAATGTTTTTCCACAGATGTTACACAGAGTGTCCTCCAGGTTGTCCTCCCTGTTTGATTCTTGGGGTTCAATATCACTTCCTGTAGACATTGCATGGTTTGAAGGACAGAGAATGGCTGCATTATTTGTGTGTGTTTTAACATGCATCATTAATGAACTCCTGAAGTCGAAAGATTGTCCACACAACTCACAACAAAAAGCACTCTGATTTGTTTGCGCTTTGATGTTCAAGATGGGATCACTGGTATCATTTCCATCCACACTTTCTGAAGAGAGGGGCTGCAAGCATTCTGAGCCTCCATATCCACCTGTTCCATCCTCTGTTTTTATCCACTCGGTTGAAGGGCCAGGAAGAAGATCCCGCTCTCCATCGGCCACAGTTTCGGACCGACAGAAATAGGATGAATCAGTGCTCTGTCTATATCTTGAACAAGCAACAGATTCACTTTCCAACAGGTCCTGCAGTGACCCTTCATCCTGGCTGGGCCAGTGCTTTTGAGGGTCTGTAAATCCTGTTCCTGACGTTTCCTGCTTCACCAGCACCTGACAGCATTCAGTGTGTGAGGGCTGCTTGGAGGCTTCTGCTTCAGACATGCTGACTTCCTGGGAGACTGGGGGTACAACCAGGAAATTACATGTAGACATATCAAACATCAACACCACAACACAACACAACACAACTACATTTACTAAACTAAGTGTTTATAAATAATTTTAATAGGATACGTGTTCATATAACTGATAAACCTCCTTCAAGTCACATTTACTGGGAAGATGACGCACAAACATCCAGGTAAATGCGCTGTTTTTGAAGAAGATGGTGAATTAAGCAATGTTTTTCAGCAAGGACAAAGGAAACTTATTTTACTAATCCAAAAATATTTTCAAGTAACAAAAACACACACACACAAAGGTAAAACATAAAAAAGAAAAATGAAAACACATGGCTGTACCCCAAGTTACTGTCATTACAGTTCTAACAGCAAATATACTATTTTCTTGTGTTTTAAGGGGGATGACAGCAGCTGATGTGATGATACTGAAGACAACACCATCCTGCTTCAACCTCTTTATTCCTGAAATTCACGGTTTTTAAGGATTTGCTTGTTTACTGTTAAGTGAAGGAGTATCAAAGACTTTCAGCAACACTTTTTTGTTCATTCCTCCTCTGGTTCCCCTGCTATTCCCTAGGCAGTAACATCAACTGATCCAGTTGCATGTGTAAAGTACACAACCCTCACATGTATATAAAATGTTTCACTTATGTCCTGTCGACACTTCATGCTATATAAACTCGGCTACTCTGTAATGAACAGCTGTGCACAAACCTGCTGTGAGCACCTCCCCTTCTTCCTGCTTCAAGCCTTCAGCTAGCGTTAGCAGCGTGCTGTGTTTATCCCCCTTGGACAAATAAATGTCATTATGATATTCCAATATGGTTCTTTCCACAGCACCGAAGATTTCCTCTGCTGCCGCTACCAGTCGCTCACTAACGAAGAGTTTCAGCTGCTGTAACTGAGACATTTTACAGGACGAGATAACCCCAGCTGGCTGCCCGCTGGAGTCAAGTTAAAAGCTCATCTTCTCTTGTTCGGGCGGAGGAAACAGCGGCAGCTCCGGTGTGATGCTGCCCCCTTCTGCATGACGCCGGAGCTGCAGCTCGGATGCCATTAGGCCCAATTCAACTACTCTGACCAAAGCTTATCTTGTGTAAATATTCTATGAACCTATTATTTTTAAGGGTAATTTAAGCTTCTTATCTTTTTATTAAATAGAAAGAATATGATTTATGATAGTAATTTATTATTATCTAAAAATACAAAAGATTTAAAAAATATTCTTAAACCACTATAGTCCAAGTTATAAAGTATAGAAAAATAACCATAATAACAATAAGAAAAATGTTGACTCTGAAGAAGGAAAGAGCTTTAAGAGGGTCTGTAGGTAATGTTCCATTCAAATCATTGTTTTTGCTATTGTGGACACATCACAGACTTTAGAAGATGTGATCAATAATCTTATAGAGATACAAACGTTATAAAGAATATTGAAAGTGTCTTGTTATATCATGTTGCAGTGTGAACAATAGAAACATGTATTTGGATGGAACATTACCAAAGGGTAAGTGTTAGGGAGGGTCAGACCCTCTTAAAGACCTTTACTTTTATTATAAACAATTCAACACAGACAGATTCCTTATAACATGACAAAATAAGTTAAGATGGAGCATTTTTTTATTCATGGGTAGAAGTAGTAAAAGTTGTTTCAGCTTTAATATTCAGTTCACAGCAGCATTGAAAAAGCTCTTCAAAGTAAACTAAAACATGTTTTCACACCCAATGTCCACAATGTTCAGCTGTGTTGCAATCTGGTTATGTTCTGGCTCAATTCCGGCTCTATCATGGTTTCAGTGCCCTTAATTTCTGAACAATCAATACCATCTTCCATCAGAATGTCCTGTCCAAATAAAACTGTAAAATTCCTTTGCTTCTTATTTTGTCAGTATTTGGACCTCCTTCTACACAAAGTTGACTTTTTCTCACTGCAAACTGAGTTTGTGTAAACCAGAATACAGCAGCCCAGTGAGGGGTGGGGCCTCCTGTGATCACTCATTTCAGTGTTTGAGTAGTGATCAAATTAGCATTTATACTCATTATGTTATGTAACAACAGAAACAGAAAAATATGTTAAGACAAAAACTAGAGGTTGACTTGGTTTGCGTATAAACAGAATATGTAGGTGGTGACAGAGAGCAGGAGGAGACTGTCTCCCCGACTCTCTGTTTCCTTCTTATTCATTGTTTATTGGTTATAGCAGTAGTATTATTGATACTAAAGTATTTTAACAGTTACCAGTAGGACCAGTAAGGCAGTTGCCTTTGTAATAATGGCTTCATATCAGAGGTAAAAAACTTCAGAGGGTCTTCTAAAGACCCTTTCTTCTACTCGGCTCTTCTTGTCTTCTGGTGCTTTTGAAGCGATCCGCTCTTTTTATTAAGACAAAGATCAAGACCAACAGTGTGCTTATTCACATGTACCTCTACAGGAGATGCATACATTTTAGCAGCAAGCTTCATCACCCAGATCAGTGAATTAAAACACATTATTGCAGGTGAACCTGGTGGTGATTTTGAATTACCCTGTGAATAGTATAATACAGTCTGGCACCTTGTGAGAAACAGATGGAGCTAAACTGATGAGAGACGGCAGAGCAATAGGAGGAACAATCACCATTCATCTCCTCTGCTTAAGCCTCGTCATAGTGGGTCACACGCAGTGACGAGGTCAGCCACTTATCTATTTCATCAAGCAATGCAACTCAGCAGCAATTACTGCTCTGCCTGAGCTTTCACACATTTGCTGGTGCCTGTGCATTCATAACAATGAATACAATGTGTTGAAGAGGAGGTAGAACTATTAACCTTGTGTTGTATGCCTCTTCAAATGCTTGGTTATTGCAATCTGCTGAAGACATGCTATAGTTTCCACATTTATGGTATAAGACAGTTAACAGTGATAGGTCCTACTCTATATTGCATTTGTAATAAGCCCTTTGGAAAACAAACCTGTGGGTGTGGATCCTGATGCAAAAACTGTATCCTTACAACACATCAGACACATCACTGGGCTTTAACACTTTTTTTAAAGTAAATACTTGGTTTTAAATATCTTTAATCAAACTCCAACTTCTTATGAACACATGGGAAACAACTTTTTTTTTTGACAAATATGTTAAATATATACATCTTTTATTCTCATATGAATATAATACATCAACATTTGACACTGATAGTTGAAAATAGGTCTGTATTTTACACATTTTAAAGTGCAGTGCCATACAAACAAAGTGAGTGTAATTAACACTTTTATTAGCTGATATGCATCCTGGCATGTTTTTATAGTTGAAAGCAGAAGGTTTAAATCCACACTGAGTAACAGAGGGAAAAATACTACTGCTGCACTGCTTCTCTATGACTCTAATATTCATTAATATATTAGTGACACCTTCTTCGACATGACTGACAGGTGTAGCCAGAAAAGCATCACCTCTGGGTGTTTGAACAGCAGTGCATCAGCAGTTCTCATGATTTTCTCTCATATTGAACTTTCATTCAAAAAAACAAACAAACTAGGAAGCTCTTTCTTTGATATAATGGCAAGAACTCTGAACACATCAATGACAAACTTCTTTAACATTTGCTTCATCATAGGAGCTACCAGCTCTGTGTTACAAGTCAGTTCAACCAATTAGGAGCAAGGTGGTAACAATTTAATAAACATAAGTTAGGGTTTTACATTGTCAACTGTCAACTTTGTGCTTATAATATGTTACAGGATGCAACATTTCACTGCTCCATGTCATTATCATTCTGCAGGGTCTTCATTGCCAGACCCCACAGAGTGACACTGGAGATAAACTGGCCTTCAGTAGACCTGTAGGAGCCACTATTGTGCCTGCTAGAAGAAGTGGGGGAACTGCAGTGATTGTCCATGGGAGGAAGGTAAGGCCTTGACACCAGCCCTCTGCTCATCTCCACTGACATATTCCCATTCTCCACATACGGACCGTACACCGCCTCCTGAGACAGGTGGGGTTTGGGAAGCTTCATGTGGTCTGTGGCGGTCAGCCCTGCACTTCTCTCCTGGTGGCCTGATGAGAGGAGGTGGTGCGGCACCAGCGAGCGCAGCTCTGGAAGAGGGGTGGGGGTAGAAGCTGGGCTGAGGTGCATGCTGGGAGGTGACGTCTCTATATGCGTTGTTGCTTGTGGTGGTGAGGGAGTAGGCGTTGAGGGTTTTTCTAACCCTGCATGGGGCATCATGTTGGGGAAAGGCTGCTCACTGTTCCCAGCAGGAGGTTTACTGTGGCTGGCAGGTTTAGGGAACGTAGCAGCTCCGTCTGAGCCACGAGGCAGGTCCGAGGTGTCTGTGACAGGGCTGTCAGCTGGAGCCCCCTTGCAGTGCATGTTGCTGTGTCTCCTCAACATGGCGGAGCGGGTAAAGCTCTTTCCACAGGCGATACAGATGTAAGGTTTCTCACCAGTGTGTGACCTTATGTGACGCTGCAGGTCACCTGAGCCGATGAAGCACTTCCCTGCATTATCAGGAACACACGTTGAATGTTAAACATTTAAGAATTAGCTAAAGTCTATGTTAAATAAAAAATATATAACAAACGGATTAAGATTTACTGGGTGAGTTAAAAACATGACAGAAGTATTTTAAATCTTTCATAGCAGGTTACAAACATTCATCAGTAGATGGCACCAAATAACCTTTTCTTTGAGGTTGATTGACCCAGCAGAAGGTTATAATCACAACACTGCAATTTATTTATTGATCTACAGATTATTTTCTTGATTTATCATTTGGTCTATTACAAGGCAAAAACTGTGAAAAATGCCAGAAATAATTTAGTGTGCTCAATGTGATTTCATCAAAAAATCACATCAGATAAAGAAGAGAAGCAGCTGGGAAGATGGAGACGTTAAATGTTTTTGTATTTTTGCTTAAAAACTATCAAATAGTTGCAGATTGCTTGGCCAAACTGACCAAACTTTTCAACCATATAATTATGTGAGTCATTTATTTAGACTCTGTGTCTACAGTGGAATCAGTGTGAATATAAGACAGACGCTGTTCCTTACCACAGGTGGCACAGCTGTGGGGTTTTTCCCCAGCGTGGCGGGCCTTGTGTTTCAGGAGCTTTCTCTGCGTGTTGAAGGATTTCCCACACTGGTCACAGGTGAAGGTCTTGTCTGTGGCGTGAGTCCTCTTGTGCTCCTTGAGATTACTCAAGTTGTTAAATCCTGAGCAAAAAGACAAACACAATGAATAAAAGTCCTTGACAGGGGCTGTGAAATAAGCAAGTCACACTACTATCTAAGGTAGTAATTAAGAGGATTGGTTCTATTTAGAGCAGCCATTTACCTCGACCACATATATCACACAGATGTGGCTTCTCTCCTGTGTGGACCACTTTGTGACGATGGACATCCCCTGATGCAGTAAAGCTGGAAAACACGGATGAATATTGGATTTATAGACAATTGTATGGACAGTTTAGGCTATGTCATGTAGACAATAGCGTTTATAATATCTCAAATAGGGAGATTTCCTGCTTTTCTCTGTTTTATATCATAATAAACTATATATCTTTTGGCTTTGGACTGTCGAAACAAGACATCCCCTTGGACCTTGAGAAACCAGAATATGCATTTTTCAATAATGAAAAAAATAACAGTCAGATTAATCATTAATGAAAATAAATATTGGTTGCAGGTCTCTTCCTTACCTTTTACCACATAACTCACAGATGTACGGTTTCTCTCCAGAATGTCGCCGCAAGTGTGTTTGTAAATTTCCAGCCTGTAAAGCAAAATAAGTCAGATATCTCAGTATAATTGTCCCTAATAAGAATAACTGCTGCAAATCAGAATGTCACCAGACAATACCTGTGAGAAGTTTCTTCCACAAACATTACACTGGAAGGGCTTCTCACCTGCAAGAAAAAAGGTTTGTGCATGAAAGTATTACAATTAGAGAATTATACTAATCATTATATGTGTAATTATAATTCAATTCTAAACAGTAAATACCAGTATGTGAGCGTTTGTGGAGCTCCAGGTTGCTCGGGTGTTTGAAGATCTTCCCACAAACCTCACAGCAGTACTGCTTGTTTCCTGTGTGCTGCGGTGGCTCTGGCACCGATTTTGGATTTTGCTCTTCTTGGTTCACAGGTGGAGGACTGGGAAGTTGTGCATCTGTTGCTGTCTCTGTAACCTGCTCTGTGTCTGTGTTAAGACCCTCAACAGGAGCTTCTGAAGCTTCAGTCTGGACCACAGACTCTTCCTGATGAGTCTCTTTGGGACAGCTGAGGACGGGCTCACTCACTGACTCAGCAAACATCTCCTCCAAAGCCTTCTGAGACCGGAGGTAGTTGTATTTCTTCAGGTACACGGCCTTCTTTGGGCGCACGGGCTTGTTGAGCATGGAGTCTTCTGAGTTAGAGTTGGGATTGTTTAAATTATCTGAGGGTGTTAAAGAAGAAACAGGGTTCTTTTCCACTGTCACAGATGTGCAGGGAGGATTGGGCTGAACTGTGTTTCCTGAGCATACAGGAGTGTGGCTGCTCCCCTGAGTGAGCGGACACTGCTGCTCTCCCACCAGCACCAAGGGAGATGGACCTTGATTTAAGGCTGCACTGTTAGTCTGGAGGGCACTTTGTTTGAAGTACTGCTTACTGTAGAAGTTACGGAGCTTGTAGCCGTGGACTAGCTGTTTTTCTACAGGCGCCTGAGTGCCGCTTGCTGTGTCACAGTTTGAGCTGCTATTAGGCACAGAAACAGGCATCCTTTTGGTGTGGTCCACGTCACTGCTGAAGCCAGGCCTCTGGGTTTCCGAGGGACAGTGGAGGTCAACATCATGAGGGAGACTGCTCCCCAAGAGGCAGTCATGCTCAGAGCTCAGCATGCCCGGAAGAGAAAATGACGGGATGTCCACCGGGGGAGGACAAGGTTTGAGGAAAGCATTACACATGCTCTGAACGTTCAGAACCTGCAAACACTGAGCAATGTCCAGGAGTGCTTGGACATTATCTTGGTTGATGTCCAGATGGGATGTGTACATGTAGTCCAAAATTTGTCCGATGCCACCAACATCCTGAATGACCAAGTTGAACACCTCATTCTTCTGGCTGGGGGAATTCTGGAACAAAGACCTGGAAAATCCAAGCAGCACCTTTTACTATTTTAGTTTTAAAAGAAGGATGCATGACATTAATAGGGCCAATAAAAAACAGCTAATAGTGTGACTTTATATTATTAAGTATTATTTCAATCAGAAAAAAAATATAGCAGATGAAAGAACAGATAATATCAAGCCAAATGGCTTTCATTGACTTGGCATAGCTGTCCACCAATCCTTTTCCATTTCTATATTAAAAGCATACTATGCAGGAATGGTTGCTTACTGTTTGTACATAACAATTAAACTTGGCCCCACCACTCAGGTGCAATAGAAGTGTAAGAAAACCCAGGATTCACTCTTGCTTTGCAATTAACTTGGTCCACTTGGCATTTCGCTGCACTTTATTTGCGCTTTTTCCA
Source organism: Serranus cabrilla (assembly GCA_903364295.1). Classification (NCBI taxonomy): domain Eukaryota; kingdom Metazoa; phylum Chordata; class Actinopteri; order Perciformes; family Serranidae; genus Serranus; species Serranus cabrilla. The sequence goes on along the minus strand of CAFUXE010000865.1, from coordinate 248,539 downwards.
GCACTGTGTCCACTGTTTTTGTAGCTAAAAACCCACCGGACACAGCCAAAAGGACCTAAGGTACATAGGTACATAAGTGCTGTTGAGAGGGATTACTTTTATATAATCTCTATATTGTTGTTTTTTTAAGGATAATCCTTTTGAGGACAATCCTGCATAGAATACATTTTACACATTAAGATATTGACTAAAAAGTGACACTTCTGTAACAGCAGTGTTTGATTAAGTGATGTGGTTGGAAATATGCCATAGGTTCATTGATATGTCACTACATTAAACACATAAAGACATAAAGGCACCTGAAATAGGAGCTGAAAGCAGCCAGGACATTTTTGTGGGCTTTGAAGCAGACACCTTTGACCACCAGCATGCAGTCACAGAGCAGACCCTGAATCCTCTGCTCCTGGAGCTGCTGCAGGAGGTACGAGCTGTGGCTGGACAGGGTGTCCATGGTCACTCAGCTGCTCACCCTCTCAGCTCCAACTTCTCCATCAAAAAACTAGCCTAAGGGACACATGTCAGAAAACAACAAATCTCTTATTATGGAAATATTAATGTTTTTTTCTGGTTAGCTAGTCCTTGAAATGCAACTATAAGTGATGAACGCCAGACTTATTTTCATTAAAATAATATATATAATTCAACAACCGCGCAGAATCCAGTGTGGCTGTACTACGAGACCACCCATGCAAAAATTGGGACGAAAACCGCTAAGAAGATTACAACAAAGCTATGTTAAACGACACCAAGGGCACCAAGTGCGGCGCCCAATGCCTCGGGAATGACATTTTCAAACGAGAAATCCAGTCTTAAATGTTTATAGGCCCTAAAAGTTTCCAATAACGACAATTTCAAACCTTTATCTGCGGTATCCACCTTTTATTTGGATGATGGGTCACTTTTCGAGTGTAATACCGTGACTTCACTTCCTGGTACAACCTGTATTTTGTGTCGCACAAACATGAAGCAGAAAACGAGAAGTATAATTTGTGAGACTTTAAGTCAACGATAATGTAATATATTGTGACAACTTGGTGTAACTGGAAGCCATTTAGCTCTTAAATTAAAAAAAAAACGTTTTAAGAAGAATCGTTTCCACTTTGGTCGGAACTTTTCTTCGGCTGCATTTTCTCACGGAAGAATATTATGTAGGTACCATACGGTGTGGTCACGTGTGTTTTGAAAAGTTTACACGGATGGAAGAGAGCAGGCGGTTCCCACCATATATTCCCTTTGATAAACACAGCACTTCTGTAGTCGTTGGTTTATTTTAATAGTTGTTAGCTTCGGATAACCTCAGCTAAATTTGTCTGGCTGACTTTAGCTTTAAACAGCGCTGCGGACAGTCGGGTCCCGCTTTCGTATGAGGACTTCAGTTTAACGTAACGTTATACGTTGGTGCAGTTAGTAGTACATGTGTTCGCAGTTTCGGTTGAATTAGAGTTATAATCCCGGTCTAGTCAAGCACAAGTGTCGTCAAAATGGTTTTCTTCACCTGCAACGGCTGTGGCGAGTCCCTGAAGAAAGCTCAGGTTGATAAACACGTGAACATGTGCCGGGGATGCCAGGTCCTGTCCTGCATCGACTGTGGAAAAGACTTCTGGTAATACTGTCGTTTTCATTTTCTTTTTGATTGAAGTTTATTAATTATAACCACATGTTGTTGTGGTAGCCCCAAATCCCATGTGTGCTTTGTGTGCATGTTGAACAGGGGTGATGACTATAAGGACCATGTTAAATGCATCAGTGAAGACCAGAAGTATGGAGGCAAAGGCTACGAGGCTAAGGCTAACAAAGGAGATGTGAAACAGCAGCAGTGGATTCAGGTGGGGTGCATGGAATCGATTTACCAATCATCTTTAAAGGAACATCTCACCCCTAAATTCAAACTGCTATTTATCAGTCCAGAGTGTATTGGTGAATGTTAGTGTTGGAGATATCAACCATTGAGATTTTTCCCTTGACCCAAGGGCTTGACAATATGGAGAAAATCAAATTTCACAAAATGTATAATGACTAAGTAAGTTCGCCTCTAAGCACCACAAGCCGAGTGCCAGCTAGTGTTATTATATCAAGAGAAGGCAGACATCTCCAACTACCAATGACTTGCACCAAAACATTCTAGACTGATGCGGAGAACTACAGGCAAGAGGAAAAATGTGTGCTTTTGATTTGGGGTGAACTGTCCCTTTAATATTCTGACTGTGTTTAAAGAAGAGTTTCTTTGGTTCTAACTTGATGATTCCTCTGCTGAAGAGAGTCCATGAAGCCATGAACAAACCTGGAGTCAGTCCAAAGCTAAAGAGTGTGCTCCAACAAGTCAGTTCATATGACAACGTCCCAAGAAAGAAGGCCAAGTTTCAGGTTGGTATTAATTTCACTGTAATGAATGGTTGTGTTCCTAGTGTGTGTTTGTTTATGATGTCTTAAATAATAAATCCATTTTCATTGTTGTCTATCCCCTCAGAACTGGATGAGAAACAGTCTTAAAATAGCAAACACCGGTCTTCATGATGAAGTGTGGGACATCCTCGCTGCAGCTGACAAGGTAAGTAACAAACGTACCTGTTTCCCGATGCAAATTATGCACTTCGTATCAACTTAGAGCGACATTGAGCTTAATGTTAATCTACAGTTATAAAATCCAGTAGTTTGAGGCTGCATAGACTTTGAAATGAGAAACACTGAAAGGTCTAGTTTTTATTACTCGGTTAATATATCTGGGTTATCCTTTGGCAGTTTCCTTCGCTGTCTGGTTGTAATAAATTCTGTCAAAGAAAGAAAGTAATTTCCCCATTTTTATTTTACTTTTTTAATATCCCACCTGCAATTATTTCATCCATTATCAAACAGCCTCCTGAGGCCCCGCAAGAGACCAAAGAAGCTAAACAGACGGTGGCTGAAGTAAAAGCAGAAACTAATGGAAATGAAAAGCAGAATGACCATCCAGATGGTGAGAAGAAGAAAAAAATGAACAAACGGGAGCGTAAAGAGGCCCGTCAGCAGAAGAACGGGAAGGCCGGGAAAGGTCTCGACAAGGTGACTGAACAGGAGCCAGAAGAAGGTAAAAAGAAAAAGAAGGACAGAAAGAGAAAACGCAACAGTGAGGAAGATGGAGATGAAGAGCAGAATGGAGAGGAAACTGAGACGTCCAGCAAAAAAACAAAGACAGGTAAGACATTTTCTAAAGAGACGCTGTTCTTATTGCTATCGCTGTTGTTCAGTTAGATTTTTGTGTATTGGCAGCAGTGGTATTGCATATTTGTATCTTTTAACTGTCGGAACCCAAAGAGCGTCTTTCAATCAGCTAAATCATGGTTAGAAAATGGTAGAACCAAAAATATCTTCTGTGTAGTACAACACAGTTGTAGAAAAAAGAGAAAATACAAGTTGAATTTTTTGATGATTTATTTGACTAAAATGAAAACTATAATATTTTTTTCCAAGTGCTGGCAGGTATTGTTCATACTGGGTCTCTTGTCTGCTCTGGGTAAACAGTCAGAATTTTTCACATGTGACTGTTGCACCTACGAGCACAGAATGTTTTTGCTCAGAGGATCTGGATAGAGCATTCAGTTATTTTTATGGTGAACTTCTAATTTCTATTTTAAGCTTAGATTTGTGTTTTTCTGTTTATCAGCAGCTTTGCCACCTAATCTAGATAAAAATGTAAATTGTTTATTTAAAAATAAATGTCAATTCTGTTAAAGTAATCATATATAGTCCAAATGTCAACTTAATTATAGTATGCTAGTATGTCCTTGTATTTAAAAGTATAATATGACCAATTATCTTGTTTTTTGTTGTTGTTGTTTTTTACTACCAATCTTTTAAATGAATTATAATGTTAAGTATGTTTATTAAGTATTAAGCTTACTGTTAAACTGTTTTGGCTTCTTTGTTTCAGTTGACCAATCAGCAGAGGTTGCTGACGAGGCAGACGAGGCAGAGGAGACTGAGGATCAAGAAGTTCCCAAAGGTAATATGGTTGTTGCCATGTCTTTGACATCTTTTAGTAAGTAAATCATGCTGTAAAAGACTAAAGCCACCAGGTGTCAGTGTTTCTTCTTTTGCTGACAATAAAGAAATGGTCCTCAGTGAGTATTCCCTCTGCTGGCAGCTAATTTATGTCTGATTAATTTACAGGCAAATTCAACTGGAAAGGAACCATTAAGGCCGTGCTGAGAGACTCAGCTGACCAGGAACTTCCAGTAAAGAAACTCAGGAAGAAGGTGAGGCAGGCAGTGTTTTAATCACTTTCTGGACATCAGTCTGTAGTTCTTTGTATTTCCAATCCCAGCATATTGTTTATAGATAGTATTTAACATGAGAGTTATCTTTGGGTTAATAAGAAATGAAGAGCTTGCTTCTCTGTTACAGGTTGTGGCGGCGTTCTACTCTTTCAGTGGGGACAAAAACTTTAAAACGGAGGAGGAGGTGCTCGCACTTTTCAACAAGAAAATCAACAATAATCCCAAATTCAGAGTCTTGAAAGACAGAGTTCGACTTATAAAGTAGATCTGTTTATCCCGCCTGTCTAGCATGAAATGTACGTTTGTTGATAGACTTTTAAAATTGAAAAGCTATTGTTGTCTGCCATCCCCCCTTGGATGTTTTTGTACAGATGACCTAATCTTGAAGATTAAATAATTTTATAACCGTCTGTGTCCCATTCAGTAGTTGTACTGATTGCGTTGGCCTTATCACCATATGGAAAACTTCTACAAATGACCTTACAATCTGTCAGTTTTGTTTATTTAATGTATAAAATGACAATTGTCATAGGCGGCTGCTTCGTTCCACATTCCAGGCCCACGGTAAGGCTGGGAAGTGGCACCTTATCTGTGGGATTGGATGTTAGAGTGGGGGAAGGGAAACAGGAGAGGTGCACCTGAGGTGAATTTGACTCTCACACGGGACGAAGCTAATGCACATTCCTCGGCACCCCGAACGGGGTTCACTTGGCCAGGGACACAGAAGCTCCATAGAAGCAGGACGCTTGGTGTCAGCCTCAGGTGAAGTTTTAATGCTGTCTGATTTTCCACCGCTAGAATGAGCAGCCCCTTTACCCTGTACACACACACACACACACACACACACAGACACACACACACACACACACTGGAGGAGCTACAGGAGGAAATCTGCCCAGCTTTATGAAGCTCTGCTAATCCCAGCAGGTTTAACACTGATGCTCATTCATCACACTGCTTACCTGTAATTGTATATTGCATACTTTGGGTATTAGTCAAGCTGTTACTCAAGTTTGCTTGTATTGAAATAGTGTTTTCTAGTCCGCAGTTGGACTCAATGCTGCTTAATGCTTTTGTTTTAAGCCAGACCCCACAGAGTGCTCCAGCAAAACTGAGACTAAGCCTATACTGTACTTTACTGTTTCAAAACAGATCTGAGATTATCTTTTTTTTCCCTCTGCCATTTGATATTTAGGGTTTAAATGTTTAACCATGTATTTTGCATGGTGGGATTAAATATCAAAATTTTGGTCTTAATCGCAGTCATATTTTTTGAATGTACTTTTTTTTTACGCTGGGTATTTTAGTTAAAATTTAATTAAATTTACAAAAAAATAACTCTCAATGAGCCACTAGAAGTGAGCCCTCGTTATTTTCTCTTTTCATGGATGTTTGTTGGAAGCCCTGGAAACAAAATTGTCCTGTCTGGAGGCAAAAGCAAAGCCCCTTAGCTAGCTAAACTCAAGAAATTGGTTCATGTCATTAAGCCGTTGCGAGGAGGCCACATTCCAATGTTGTGCGTACAAACTGCAGAAACAATAACAAATACTCATTCCTTCTTTAATTCGTCAGTAATAAAATGCATTTATGCTCATTTAAAGAGACTCAGGGGTTTGCTGCTGAAGCTGTGGTAGATGGTATGACCGTTAGCTCAGGTGTAGGGGAAGGGATTTACTGTCCAACTGTACATCAGGACCTTAAAAAATACAGTTTAATTTAACATTATACTGTCATTGTTCAAGATTTATTAAAGCACCGTGTTATTAAACTGCATTTAATTTCTCATAAACTGTCATGACTGTTTGCTTGGGAATAAATTGTTGCAGCCCACATTAAAGTAGCCTATTCACTTTTCTCCACTGTACGTGCCCTGACTGTGCCAGGTTGAGAGTGAAACAGGACAAAGGTATCAGCAGTGTCGGATTCTTGCCCGTGTAAAAGTATACATTCAAGATAAATGTTGGAACACAGCCAGCTACTATGCATTCTGTAAAGTTTATGAGGGATTGGAGCAAATGTTCATTCAAGTGTCCTCAGTTACACTTTACAGGGCGTGCTGTATTTCCAGCTCTATGGTTCAGTTTATTGGATGCTGTTTCTGTCAAGATGGTCTTCGGAAGAATTTCCACAAAACGTCTTTTTAGAAGGGTACAGATAAGGAACTAAATTAACATATTTCCCTGTTGACAGAGCCTTCACTGTGCCCCCACTGCAGATGTTACTGTTTCAATGTATGCTTTACAAAGTCTCTGTCATTAATCCCATTATTATTGAATGACAAGCTTCAGACAAGTTTCATATTACGGCCATGTGAGCGAAAGGTGCAGGGAAAAACAGTTTTTTTATACTCAACATGGACCTTGGCTATGTCAGTTAATTTATTATTCACATTTGACAAAGAACAAAAATAAAATTCATTAAAATTAAAGGATGGAAATATGCAATACTTTTGAAGACCTCCCTATACACTCAGGTTACTTAATGTTTTTACTTCTCATACATTTCTAATAAATGTAATTTATTTATTTATTTATATAATATTTATATAATAATTTAGTTGATGCGTATCTATTAATTTTCTTTAGCTATCCATTCACTGTTATTATGGTTATTTCTGATACAAAAAACTCCACCTGTCGCTTTTGGTTGCGTCATGAAAGGGCGACTCTCAAACCGGAAGTGCCTCCTCATTACTAGCTAGCTATTAGATCCAGAGTTAAAGATAGCGTCAACATAATGCTGAACGACAGTGAACTTGCAACGTTGCGGAATAGATTTAAGAAAGATGCGGAGTTTCTTATGCAAGCAACGACAAATGGTGACCAAGATGAAAAAAGTAAGCTTTAGAAACACTGTGGTAGCTAGCGCTGTTAGCCAACTTTAACTTCTTGTCTCACAGAGCTACGACGTTAACCGTCAACACACGACAGAATCTATAATTTTATAAACACAATGGTGACGTTAAGTTAGATAAGCTAGCACCTATTTTGAGCTAAGATACAATTATTAGGTGAAAGTGACAAACAAGCACGTTGCTGGCTAAATGAAACATTTCTAGAGAGCAGCTAGTTTTAAGAGTTAAATGTTGAAAGGACAGTTTGTAGTCCACTTGTTAGTTATTCCATTGGTAACTTGGCATTTTCCCTTTACAAAACAATGTCATGCAACGATACGTAGCAGAAGGTTGTACCCTGTGTTATTTGTGAGTGCAACATTTTTACTCTAAGGGCGGATTGTATGGTAGACAACTGTCCAACTTTGAGGCCCTCACTGGCAGAAATCCAGCAATTCTTGATTGTTTTGACTGTGAGCAAACGCTGTGTCAGCTCAGCAACATGATACAGAGAAACTCTAGCCCTACACTGTCCTCAGCCTGAGGGTCATCTCTTTGCCAGTGCAAACTAATAACTGTAATATAACCAACACACAAAACACTTGTGAATTGGCCATCCTCCTTTTATTCATGGATGCCTTTATGCCAATATATATACCGACAGTGGTTTGTCTGGCAAGATACCTTTATATAGCTTTTATTTAATTAGATATGTAGGCCAACTGCTGGTCCCGGGCATGGAGTTCATCGTGAACTCTGTACAGACTGGACCAGCACTGCTGAAGCACTTCAGCAGCCAACAACAGACTCTGATACGTCTAATCAACCAGTAAATTATAGAGATTAATACCTCTCTGAGAAGTAAGATTATCTCAAAGAAAGCTATCAGTTGCACCTCAAAAGCTCCTTAAAGGTGGGGATTTAGCACATTCTGATAAGGCAAGACAAATCTCATATTTAGTAGAAAATCCTGTACCACACATGCACCCTTAAGAATTGCTTTGGTATTTAGTTGTTTTTTTTGAGTCACACAATGTGTTGGCGCTAAATGGTAGCATGTCTTATTGATGTTAAATGCTTTTTTATTATGCACACATATTACATTTTGATTGTTTAGCTGAGCTCCCCCACAGCTCCCATCCCTACTGACCTCAACCAACAGCATAGTTATACCTTCATAGAGGGAGCATTCTTATTTGAATGGGAAATCTCTGATGTTAGATATGATATTGCATCATGTAACAGGTTTCCAATGCTGGACTATAACACAAGATTTTACACATCCCCTGATAGAGTCTTCATCTGGGCCTATAATTTCCCCAACCATTGTCTCAAGTTTGCTGGCTGAGACCTTGGAAAATATCTTGAGGTTGGCATTTGTCAGTGAAATTGGACAGTGATCTGACATTTTAACGGTCTTTTCCAGGTTAAGGCATACCTGTCATCAGGGCCGTGTTAAGGTGCTTCTGGAAAATGTCATTTTCAATAGAAAAAGCAGTGCTTATACCAATTCTGGTATTGAGAGGTTAAAGTTTTAGTATCCTCAAAAGAGAATTTTTTTCATTTATTTCCTCTGTTGAAGAGGCTTCTTATTAAACTTTTTAGCTTGTTATTTGAGAGTTACTGTGTGCTGCTTTCTGCATAGTACTTAAATAAATTGAAACTCTTTTCTATTATCTTTCAGGTCAGGAGGAAAAGGATGCTAAACCTCTCCCTCGCATCAACAGACACTCTGTTTTCTGGATTATGGCATCTATAGGTGTGACCTACTATGTTGATTTCCTGCACAACATCATGGAGAATGACGATATCAAAAGGTGATCATGTTCACCCTTTCTCTATTGTGTCTGTAAGCATCAAATAAGATTTTTCTAGGAAGCTTTTTCTGGTGCCGTCTTTTGCTTTTGGGTAGCTTCCATAAATCTTTATAGATTGCTGCAACTATCAGATAATCAACTGAAATAACTCAGAGCCCAGTCATATAGAAACCTTTCCAGTCAAATGATACCTGCCTTCAATCCTCTGTGTTTCCACAGCTTTGAAAAAGCTATTTATTTTAAAGTGACATGTGATGGGTCCACTTCCGCAGCAGCTAAAACAGTCTGTGGTGTGGTGAAGTCGAGTGTGGATTATTTGACATGTTGGAACTTCAGTTTGTGTAAACATTATTACTGAGCACATCATTAATGTGAAGGGGTATCACATTAAGTTAATAAAGAGGGCAACAAATTAAGTACTTTATTGGTGTCACAATAACTTTATAGGGACTGGTATTAGGCTCTGTATCACAATTTGTGATTTAAGCAATTTTCCTCATTTCAACCCATATGTTTTCAGTTGGTGGTTCAATGTTGGCCTGATACTTCTTGGGATCTGCTTGTCTCTGGCAATGTTCTGCATTGTGTACCTGGAGTGGTTCAAAGGCATCCAGCACTACGAACAAGAGTACCCCGCCATTCCTCCCATCACCACTGCAGCATTTATTGCAGCATCTTGCAGGTAAAACAGATCAACTGTAGGACATTGTGTTAGAAACCAAAGGAAGTAGAATGCTTATCTTTATTTTCTAACACGTTTGAAGGAGTATCTGTCATACTGTGTCTCTCCTATTTAACTGTGCAATTCCAAATTCTCTGGACACCTGATGAGAGGTGAAATGATTTTTGGTGATTTAAAATACAGAGTGTCATCTATGTAGCAAAAATTTGCATGAATTGGCGTCAATGTAATTTGTCCCACTCACTGTACAATTCCTAACAAAAAAATAAATACATTTACTATTGACTTTAATAAGTTTACTCATTAAATGTGCTATACACACAATTGGAAGCATTGATATTGCAGAAAAAGACAACAGAAACTAATGAACTGAATGAAAATAAATCCATGATGCCCTGGTCACATTGCCCTCATCACTGCATTGCATTGTGGATTATTAGTGCCACTGTAGTATTGAGTTTTTTGCATATTGTAATATTTTAAGCAAAACAGTATGCACGGCTGGTTTAGTGTACTAAAAAGCATGTTAGCAGCCATAGTGTGCTCTTTATAGGACTCTCTGGAAGTACATATTCTGCTTATTTGACATCTATAGCACTTTTATGTCCATATAACCACAATATTGAACACGCCTGTGTTGGTGTGCACGGCCTGCAATATTTTAAACTGGCTTAAAAAAAACTAATGCACATGTATCCACCTTTTCTCTGACTCCTCTGAGGTAAGCACAGTCTCTATCTAGGTCTGCAGTCTGCACCTTAACACAGTGTGAGGTGAGACTTTTAACATTGCATAATTCAGTTTTTATCAGTATGGCATTGTCTGTGCTTGATGAGGGGCTGAGTAGTGCAATAATCGTGATTTAGGTTTAGGTGATAAAGTGGAAAACTAAAATCGCCTTGTTAGTTATTTGATTGCTGACATCTCACATCTCAACAGTTACCTTCATTGATCGGCTGCTTTTTTTGTCCTCCAATTAGCTTATCCACGTTGTTTCATGTGAGTTTGTGTCACTTTTCTAGTTAAATGGAGCCACTGATAAGAATAAATTAGGAAGCTGTCAAATGAACTTGTTAGTTTGGATGCTGGATTATGAAGCGTGAACTTGTTCTCACTGCTTCTGCAGCAATAATCAAACTTAACTGGGTAACAACTCTCATATTTCTAAAGCTGCCCATGTTCTTCCTCTGCAGCGTCTGTGACAACATGACGCCTGTATACAATGAATATATTTCATCAATATTAATGTTCTAATTAAAATTTTGCACATTTGTGCTCTCCTTGCAGCTTGAACATGGCCCTGTGGCCCGTGTGGTCCTTCTTCACTCCTCTCATCCTCTTCACACAGTTCATGGGCGTGGTCATGTTCATCTCTATGCTTGGATGAATATGCCGGGTGATGGTTTTTTTATTTTAAAGCTATGTTATTGTGATTGACAAACTGTCTTTTTATTGAAAGAATAACTTTGTATTTGGCCTTAAAAATGTGAAAATTTTTGTGGAGTGACATGTAGTGGCATTAAAACATTACATATTTAATACCAATGCTTCATACTTGAACCATTGAGCTTTACGCCATCTTGTTAACTGCAATTGTTACGTTTTCTTTGTATAGTTTTCCTCCATTACTTGCACATATTTTCTTTAGCATATTTAAGTTTACATCTGCAAACTTCACTACACTTCTAGAAATACAGACGCACATCTTCCAAAAACCTTTGACTATCAAATGTAAATAAATTTCCAGAGGGCATTAAAATAGTGCCCTCCCCCTATTAGAGATCCGGGCTTAGCCTCGAATGTCCCCAAATCCTAGAATTGCCCCAGTGTATTCCTGACCTGTAGTAAAATATCACATTATGCTCTCATATAGACTTGGTGTCGATCCTTGTACCACGTTATTCAGGGGCAGGCAACCTGTTGCTCTTTAGGCCGCCACCAGTGGCTCCCTGTGGCTTTGACAGAAAAATATTTTTAACTGTCATTTATCATTGTTGAAGGCGTGAAGTGATTATTGCACTTTAAATGTAAAAATAGAAGCTCCTATACCAAATTTTATGTTTGTTTTTTTTAGTTGACTAAAACATGCATGATAACATTTATATGTCTACAGCCTCAATGCCCCGCACCTTTTGAGTTTGCTCTGTGTGTATTTTAAAACACCTCATTGTCAGTATAATAGTTATTTCCCTTATTTTCAGCCGTATTGCATTGTTGTCCGTTTCTTTGTTGATAACCATCTCGCCTCCAGCTCATCTTCTCACTGCTTTGCAGGCAGCAGAAAAAAATAACATGGGATTTCTCTAGATTATGATGGGTCATGTTGAATTCCACACTACATCATTCTAACCATCCTCTGCCTCTCACACCTTCCTGTGTTACACCTGCAGCTGACTGGCATCACAGAGTTTAAACACCTCACCTCATGATTTGTCACTGTTGTGTTTTCCTAAAGAAACAATGACGACTGTGTCAAGTACTGAGATCCATTGTGTGATTGTTTGGTAAGCAGCACTTCCGATTGTCATGAATGTTTTGAGAATTTCCTCTTTTGCTTTAGGGAAAGGTGTTGCTTTGAAACAGGTGTTACTGATGACATTACCAATGGCTCTGCTCTGTTTAAATGTGTTTCAGTAAACTGACAGTGAAGCAGCTAAATGTTATTCAGCGCATGTTTTTTTCATCTGTGCTCATCCTACTGCAACATGGTAAGATACCAGCTGTAAGTGTTTTTTTTTATTTATATGTAGACAAATATGTGTAAACAATGGGGAAAAGATTTTCCACCATTTATAATGTAATGAAACAGATTTGTTTTCTAATTAGTTTGTGGCAAAGAACAAAATAATTTTCTGTCCCCCCATTTTAATACAATTTTATAACTAATTTCACTACCAAATAAAGTTGTAAACTTTGAACTGACCAATAACTTGATTTATTGATTGATTTCATTAGACAGTTTGATTTTCCTTTTAGTAGGAGGTATGCAGGTGGGGGTTCACGATGGCAGACTGTCACACACACACACACATTCAAAAACTCAAACACAGTAATACAGTGCATTGCAATACTATCACACTGTGAATAATCTCCCAGGCTGCCTATTGTTTGAACGATTTCCCGACAAGCTCAACAGATTTACTCTCATGCACAGAAAAGTGTTCTTCCCTGGGTTACTCTTAAACCTGAGAGGAACAAAATCACTGGAAGTGTCCCTAGTGGAATGGCTGTGAATATCCAAATAATTGTTTAGGTTTTAAGGGATTGCACCATGCACAATAACAGTCTAAACATTGCAACAAAACAAGATAATCTGAGACATCAATTAAAAATAACCTCCTAAATCCAGAATCTTTGCAAAACTCTAATGCAATCCAATACCATAATATAATGTACTATAATACAATAAAATATAATAATACATGTCATGTTAAAATACTCAGGTTTTGACAGTTAGAGGGATGTGGATGCAGCTGTATGCTGTTATTGGTGGTACTGACTACATATTTGTGTTTACAATTATTTTTATCCACTGTTAACACTAATGGCTGAAGCTCCTCTCGATACAATGTGATCCAAAACATCAGTACTCAGACAGCTGCATGATTACATTACATTATTTGGAAAAGGTCATTTTAAAATAGACCCCATTTAATGCATTTTCAATGCCTGCTTGTCACAAGACTGATTCATTGTATTTAATCCAGATGCATTCAGATATTTATTGAAAGGATTATTATACTCTACCATACGTACTGCATTTAAAGTTTTACAGAAGTAACAGTACAGATCCATGAAGAAGTATCAGAAGTAATCCTGAAGATCGGCTCCTTTATATGCACACAAAGCTTAACTGAAAAAATGTGTTGGACTCAAATTTATTGCATCATTATTATTAAAAGGTGATTATTAGAATACATTTTCAGGTTCTTTACTAAAGTACTTTACTTATACTGTATTTATACTTCAGCAAACCACACTGTAAAAATACTCCTCTACAAGTAAAATTCTGAACTCAACTTAATTTAAGTAAAAGTACTGTCAGCCAAATGTGCTCAGAGTAAAAGAAGTCATTGAGCAGCGAAATATTCCCTATCAGTGCTGTGCTATTTTATATGATCATGTTGGAATATTATCACTGCTACATATAATATAATATGTATGTTGCATTTTTACTGCTGAAGATGTTTACGACAATTTATTCTTCAGTTTATCAGAATTTTTTTGTTTTGTTTCCACTCGACAGGAAATGTCTGGAAATAGTCATCTTAAAAGTGTCTTAAGGTTTCAGACAAATGTAGAAGAGTTAAAGTATCCTGAGCTGTATTGGATCAGAAGTTTAATAAAGGTGCATTAAAAGGAAATACTCAAGTGGAGTACCTCAAATGTGTACTTAAGTACGTTTATTACTTGTGTAAATATACATTGTTATAGTTAACCACTGCCTTTGGACATACAAGTACCTCATAGATATTCAGCTTTAAAACATTTGTTTTTTTAAAGCTGAATAAATCACACATTGATTTGTCCTCACACTGCACTGAGATTCAATGAGGCTGCGGGATGTTGGTGAAGTGATAATTTTAACACTTCCAGATTAAATCAAAATGTCCAGACTTGGTCAATCGCCCATTAAAGTTCCCTGATAAAGCATCGAGCCCATTCATCGCGCTGATTGTCACTGATCAACAAATCTATATTGAGCTGCTGGTGTGCTGTTGATCATCTCTCCAGTCCTCGTGACTGCCATAGTGGGCTGGTCCTCGCGATTGCTTAATGGGCATCTCAGACTGTTGTTTCCTGCACGTGCCGTGCGCAGATCTCAGCTGTGCTGCTGAAGGAAACACAATCAGTGTTTGAACTACAAACATGTTGTAAACGACATGTACGGTAGCTGCGAGAAACAGACACTTTGTGTTGTAAACCTGTCGTTAAAACGCAATTACGCTCGCGGGTGTCACGCTCTTGTGCGCAATAATGCACTGGACCTCGCGCGTGGTCTTTATCTGGCCGTCTCATTTGTGTGTGTGCGCGCGTATGTGTATATAAGTGTTTGTGTGTGTACTATGCATGAAACATACATTTTTAAACCCTCTCGGAAATTGTCAGGGGATAAGGCCAGAAAATTGAGAACATATTACTTCAGTGTTTTACATACCGCCCAATAATAATATAATATAAAAAAGGATTAAAAAAATATTTAAAAATTCTGCTCACCTAAACAGTCAAAATTACATTTGTTTATTTTTTTGATTCTATTGTATTTTCATTTTCTTTTCAATTAATGTCTCATCTCATTATATACTTATACTTTGCATTTGACTTAATATTTGTTATGTAAACAGGCAAATTCCTCCTTAAAGTGGACCTCATACATGTAGGTTTGTTGGAAAATGATGAATACTAATATGATAATACACAAATTATTTAACAATAATAGTAATAATAATAGTAATTTAAAAAAAAATCAAAACAGGAAAACGAGTGACTTTTTTGCGTTAATTTAGAAGAAAATAAGAATGTGAGGACAGTCACCCTGTCCTGAGGGATTAGGATCTATTGTGACGCCATTGTATAGCAATTCCTCTAAATGTGTCACTTTTTAATTAGGCAGGTTTTTGCTTTTTAAAGGTGCAATTATTGTATTTTTTTTAAAATACAAATTAATGATTAATAGGGCCTGATTGGCACCCCCTCCCCCTCTAACGTTATTTCACTCCAATCACCTCTCAGTCTGTGTGAGCAGTTTTTCTATTGATATGCTGATTGCGGGCATCCGCCGAAACTATATAAATTGAACCAAAGGTTACATGGTCATACCCCGAAGAGCACTCAGAGCTGATACACTCAGTGTTCTCCTTGTTGACATCCACTCACAAAAAGCCATTGTGAAATTGACCATTGAAATCTGATTCTCTGATTTTTTTTTTCTCCACTTGAGAGCAAAGTTTAAAACACGAGTGGACATAAGGATTTGGGGGAAGTGGCACTTGGATTTGAAGCGCTTGTCAGGACAGGTCACTTCCCCGACTGCTTTTTTTTTTTTTTTTTAAGTCGCAGGTTTGTGAAATGTCATCTTCCACTTCATCTCATCCAGGCCTGTGCGCTTAACACCCGATAGCCACCCTGAGAGGATTTCAGCAGACTTGGACACACTGTCTGGCAGCTGCTCCGAAGAGGTGGATTTGGGCGAAGCTCGTTTTTTTTTGTTATTGTGGATAACTCCGTGCTCAGTGTTTTTACTTCTTCGCGGAGTGAATGGTTGGCACAGCGAGGCCAGTGATTTCTCTGAAACATATGGGAGTTTCAAGAGGACGGGGGTCTGGGATCACCAAAGACTGAAACGCAATCTACCATTTTCAGTGACTCAGCGAGCCTGTTACACGACCACATATTTCAGTTTCAGGGTTACAAGATGACAATGGCATCTATCAAAGCATGCGTGCCCACTGAGCCGGACCTTGAAGATTGAATGAGCATGTTTGGCACGGTACCGATTCGTCTGAATCCCCACCTTGTAGCAACAGGTTAGGCACCCGGCCTCCCCAAATGCTCTTATAGCGCGCGGCTTTCACTTTCCTCTTCTTTCAGCATTGAGATTTTTCTACATGTCTCCCACCATGGTGGAACACAACGGCCTGGATATTATGTGTCTGAACAAGTACTGCCACAGTTCCTCCTCGTCGTCCAGCTCCGAGCACGACAAGAAGATTTTCAGCAAACTAAAACTCAGCCTGTCAGGAGATTATCCCAGGAAGAACGCTGAGATCCTCAGCGGCCAGTACGGGACCAACGTGCTGCTGATCGGTGCAGCATTGAGTCTGGCTATCGCGCACCACGGCCCCTCTGTCAAGGAAGAACACCTGCTGTCCTTCGTCACCTGCCTCATGATCCTCCAGCTGATCTGGATGATGTGGTACATCGTGGTGCGGGACAGACGGAAGAACACGCGGACTGAGAAAGATGTCCACGCCACCACATGCTGGATAAGAGGTGAGTTTGTAACGTTACGCGCAATGCGTAAAAACGCAAAAGTTTTATACTTGTCCATGTGTTTTGAGATGATAGACCACTGATTACCCCAAATCACAATCCTTACCATAATGAAGATTTGTATTTGATTTATTTTACTAGTTAATGTGGCGATAATAACTTTTTTCTTTCTTCTTCTGTAGGTGGTTTGACTCTCCTTGCACTCCTTTCACTGATTATGGACGCTTTCCGAATCGGGTATTATGTTGGCTATCAGTCTTGTGTGTCGGCTGTGCTCGGGGTATATCCTGTCATCCATGCAACTCACACCATAGCACAGGTAAGTTTACAACCCCACTTTCATTTCAATAAAGTGATAATCTTTCAGCAGTGTTACACACTGTCTTTTTTCCTCCTTCTGTGCAGCACTTAACCAGGCAGGTCTTTGAATAATGTGCTCTTTGTTGTTAAGGCGAGTACAGAGTTGCTGCAACAATATAATCCTGTCATTGTCCATGATATTTGAGTGTAACTGACGGAGGGAAATCCTTTTGGAAAAGGAGATTTAGTTGCTTGCTGTCTATAAAATGTGTTTTTATGATATATTAAAGTGTTGTGTATTTTTAGGTACATTTTCTCTGGTTTCACATCAAGGATGTCATCAAGAGCTTCGAAACATTTGAGAGGTATGTTGAAGTTGAAAACGCTTTATTGTTTGAGGTCAGGGACTCAGAAAAACAACAACCAATAAACAGAAACAACAACACTTCCACCTCCAACAACCAGACATGTGATGTTAAAATTGACTTAAGTTATTGTCAAAAAATATGTTTTGATTAATGAAACATCTCACTAGCAACTAAAGATTGTGTGAAATATGTAAATCATGCATGCACATCATAATATCCTGTATCATATCACTGCCACATGCAATAAGCTGACTGCTCATTGTCTCTTCAGATTCGGTGTAATCCATGCAGTCTTCACAAACCTCCTCCTGTGGTGCAACGGTGTGATGTCAGAGGCTGAGCACTTCTTAAACAACCATAAGAGAAGACTCTCTGCCCTGGGCTACGGAAACCTCACTATAGGTAAGGGCCAAGGGGTTGATTGCTGGCTTGTACCTTGAAGACAAGTACAATAGTCCACTTGAGAGCTCACTTCAATGGATGAAAGAAAAAGGAAGGAGAGGAGGGTTTGCGAGGGGAAGGGAGGTTAGCTCTGCGGCCCAGCGGATCTTGTTTGTGTCCAACGCCTCTCTATTAGGTTTCAGGAGACACACAGTGTTGCTGGTGCTGAGGCCCCCTCCCCAGCCCTTTCCCCACACTTTAGCCACCACCACCCTCCTTGGCAACCCCCCGCTTGACCTCAGGCGGCTTTGTCCCCAGGCTGCTTACTCCCAAGGGTGCTGCAATTACAGTAACTGATACATCTAAGCCTAAGGTTGGGGGGTTCGACCGCTCCTCCTCATATCCGGCTGACTGTGAGGCTGGCTGCACCCTGACTGTTGTTCCCTTTTTAATTAAAGGCTGCAGTAC
>CAFUXE010000865.1:195097-221802 GCA_903364295.1 Serranus cabrilla | reverse complement strand
CACACACACACACACTGGGCCAACTCAACTGGATGTCATACATCACCTCTCCAACACCTCTCTCTATCTTTGTACTGTACAGATGACCTGATCTGAATGTATACTACTGTCCTTTAAACAGTGAAGTGTGTCATCATTTGTCTAATAAAATGCTGTCATGCTGAGAGGAACAGAGTGCTCTGCTTGGTATCTTCCTTAAGGTGACATTACACTGTTTCACAGATGGACAAACTTTGCAGGCTTGGAGGGTTTTCACCTTTACTTTAACTTTCCACTCAGCAGTGACTTTGCTTTCATGCATATCCACCTTCTGACTTTCATTCTTTTGAAACTTTATTGGCAGCTCGCCTTCTTGACAGAGAGGGTCAGGAAGTGTTGGAGGAGAAACAAAGAGGGGAAGGACATGGATGGATTGATGAATTGGCCGACTGGGCCCAGAGTACCAGGCCTTCACATTACACAAGTCAGATTTAGAAATACGTACTGACCATGAAGAGATGATGACCAAAAAATAAACATACAACACAACTACAGAGTCACACAAAAAGATTGAAAGGGACAAAAAATTACTGAAAAAGTAACAAAATCACTACAAAAAGATACAAAACTACTAAAAAAAGAGACACAAAACCACAAAAAATACTTAAATAACAATTAATAGACAAACAAAAAACTAAAAAAAGAAACATAATGACTATTAACAGACACAAATTGACACAAAACTATAAAGGGGGAACAAAATGACCAAAGGAAATGACTACAAGACACAAAACAACCAGGACACACAAATGGCTATAATCACAACCACAACAAGACACATAACAGCCAAAAAAGGCAGAACATGACAACAAAGGTACACAAAATGACTACAAAGAGACCCCAAACAACCACAAAGATCACCATAAGATGCAGAAGAGACACAACAAGAAAAAAGAGAGGACAAACCAAAATGTCTGTTGTGGAGAGGTGGGAGAGGTGGTGAAGGATGATAGGAAATAGAGGTCTCCATCCGGCTCAGACTGACTCACTTTTGTTTAGGTGCTGTGGGTCATATAGGCTGCATTGCTTCAGACAGCTGATATATTTCTTCTGACAGGGACAGAGAAGCTTTAATCCTCCTCATAAGAGACTCTTTTGTACATATCGTAATAAAAAGAGCACCCATCTGCTCTTCCTGATGAGTTCTTCTTCTTGGCCAGTACTCACACGTAGCTTAATTTTCTTTTAGCCCATATCAATCCTTTCATATACAACCCTACTGGTGCTAAAGCCAGTGAGAGACCACAACAATACCTCGACTCTTTGTGAAGCTGCCAACAGCATCTGTCAGTTCACTCAAAAACAAAACCCACTGTGTTGCAACTCCCTGCACTGTGTTAATCTTTAATAGGCACACATGGGTTAACTGACAAAATATGCAGCGTATCAATGATAAATATCTAAGTAATACATTCATCTCAACTTGCATGTTCCAATCCTGCTGGGTTGTTATTTTCTGCTGGCTACTTCACCCTCAGAATCAAAGCTTTCTTTGAATGTAGACGTGAGTGACATGTATTGGGCGCCCTGTTGGCAGGATTAACAATTCACTTCTTGTCTGAGGGCAAACAGATACACAGTGCACCTGTAATAATAGAATAAGGAAGAATAAAGTGTGTGCCAGTCATCTCAGCATCCTTGTCGCTTATATTATATCTAGATATGATAAGGAAGCATTTGCTGCAGTGTGTTCATGTGCAGCATAGCAAATAAGATAAATAAGCGGAGACAATAAAATCCAATTTGCATTTCTATAACTGTGTACTGTCTCTGAACCCAAGTTTTCCTGTTAACCCATGCACTGCATTCTGCATTCATTCACTGGACGTACACAGGCAGTGGTGGGTGAGTGCTGAGAGCCTTAACTTCGAGGGGAACTTTGTGTAAAGTCATTTGTGGCTCCAGATGGAGCTGCATAAATTCAGATATCCTCCCTAAGGTGATGTCACTTGGAGACTACAAATGTGTCGGCATGTGGTTGTTGAGTTAGAAAGACTTTACCAGACCTCGACAGCCTGCTACTCGTCTCCTTGAGGCTAGCAACTGGTCGCTACATTAGCTGCTGCTAGCATAGCATTTCCGAACTAACCATGAAGTGTTTGTGACTGAGTTGCATTGTAAGTAATGAAGGCTGCAGGTTTAGGCAAAGAAGAGGAATGTGTAGAATAAAAAAAAGACAATATCTCTTGTTCAGCAGTATCAATATCTTAATAGCTGTCATTGCTGTACATTGTTATAGGAGTACAATGTTAAATAAGTGGAGAATTATTTTATTTAAAAGTACCAACAATATAAAGAAATACTCTATCACAAGTAAAATCCTGCATTCAAAATCATACTTAACAGTGCAGAATGGGATCCTGGGGAAAGATAAGTTGTTGTTGAGTCTCATTCCCAGTGATCAGGTACCGCTGCTTTGGTTGGTGTTCTGCCCCTTCTAACCCAGAGTGTCAGTATATTTGACAACCTGATGCTCGACATAACATACTGCACCTCATATGCAAACTCATAAAAGTATTACAAGCAAAGTAAAAGTATTTGTTGTGTAGGAAACGCCCTCTGTGAGTGATATATTATTACATTTAGAGATTGTCAACACTGAAGAATCAATGCCAAAGCAGGGTTGTATTGATGGAGCTCAAGGTGAAGTTAATATTAATAACTTTATTGTGACGCCCCTTTCAGTGTTTTATCTTTGCAACCTTCAGCAGGCTCAGGAAGGTTTTTAGTTGTTTAAGCTCACTGTGCTGTAAAGCTGGAAGGCCCAGCTCTGACACCTAAAACACAGCCTCTCCCTTTGATTTGCACTCTCAAAACGTCTGACAGCATTCATTTCTGCTTTCCATTCCATCATCCATTTGTCTTTGCCTTTTTTAAGTAAATCTCTTGTGTGGAGTCCCCTCTTGTCACATTACAGTTTATACTGTTGGTATGTTAAATCCACAATATACAGTGAAAGACTGATTCCAGTGTTGTTCTGTTATTAAGTGCATTAACTGTAATTTAAATGAACAGTGTATTGTTGTATATTGGATTGTAATATATGAAAGTAGGATCATTGTGGGTTTAAATTTACAGTATATGTCAGCATATAGCTGCTTATCTGCAGAGTAATAAAATCACCTATTTTTTTAGTTTAATTCCCCACAAATAAAAAATTGTACAAAAAAGAAAACACTTTAATGAAGTTTAATGACTTGCATTTGAAACACTTGAAATTGCATATTTTTAAATTGCAAAGCAGAATCCTTTTGTGGGATTAACCCTAAATTTGCATTATGCCCTTACAACGAATATCTTTAAAATAATATAGCTATGTATAAAAATACCTTACTTCCGTAGATTACGTCACAGGATGACCTGCGGCAGGTGAAAGTTCATCATGTGACGTGACCTCCGTTTTGCTCACGTGCAGCTGTGACGCAGGTCGCTGCAGACATACAGCGGGAACGTTTACATGGTGAGTTTGTGATTGATTATCACGTCTTACTTTTGTCCTGGCGTTACGCTGCGTCAATACGCAACATAACACCAGTCCCGCTGTTTCTTCTGATTAATAGTTGTGACTCACAGTGTCGATCACCTGTGTTTAACTCGTTGCGGTGCAGTGGTTGATGTAATATTATGGTTTGTCTGTACTGTGAAGCTGTTGTGTTACTGCTGGTGTTACAGTGAGCAGAGAATCATGTCGTGGTTGTTCAGTCAGCTGTTGCTCTGTGTGAGTCTGTGCAGGTCTGCTGGTAACTTTGAGGAAGTTGTGCTGTATAGAGTCATTCGCTGTAATAAGACCATGTGCTTAAAACTTTTTGATGTTGACAGAACTTTATATTTGCATATGCTTTTTTCCCTCAATCGTTCAGTCCCAAACAGCTTTGTATTGTTTGTATTTTTGTACACTATATCTCCATGAGATGTGCATCATATGTCAAACCTTCTTAATGTGTCTAATTGATGTGTTTTGGTGTTTTCCACACTGTTGTCATACCTTATTTCTTATATAATTTGTCTGATATATATTTAAATAAAGAGAATGTAGTCTACTATATCTGAGAGCAGGCTGTTAGCTCCAGAATATCATTTAAATCTGTAAATTAATTACTCACATTTAATCAGTGCCTCTTTAACGTTAAAGACGGTGTAACCTCTGTATGCACTGACTCTAGATTTCTAAGTGCACTACCAGTCAAACACACCTTCTCATTCAATGTTTTTTAAAAATAATATTTTAAACTATGTAGATTAATACTTGAAGACAGCCAATCTTCGAAGTAACACAGATTAAATTTTGTAATAAAAAAGTGTTAAACAGAATGTGATTTATTTTAGATTCTTGGAAGTAGCCACCTTTAGTTTGATGACAGCTTTGGACAGTTCTGTTATTCTCTCAGTCGGATTCATGAGGTTTTCAGTTAACTGGTGCACCTTGTCAAATGTTAATTTGTGGAATTTCTTGCCGTCTAGAATATAAAACATTTTCTGGTTTGTTAACACTTGTTTGTTTACTACATAATTCCATATGTGCTCCATCATAGTTTTGATGTTTTAAGTATTAATCCACAACATAGAAATTTTTATAAACATAAAGTAAAACCACTGAATGAGAAGGTTTGTCCCAATATTTTGTCAGGCACTGTACATCAAACTTACTGATAGAGGGCAGAGCAGCTAACAGGACGTTCTAGTCATGAGAGGAGGTAAAGAAATGTACGATTCATTATAAAAAATATTAACTTGGTAAGCCGTTCACATATGATATCATGGCGTGTTTTACTTTAATTACTTTTGTGTCTATCCGACCTGAACTGGAGCTAATGAAAGATTTCACAATGATAATCACTAACACTAACAATCAATAGTCTTACTATTAAAGCAAGAGTTTTAACTTTTTGGGAAGTTTTAAAAAAAATTTTTTTTAAACTTTGACTGCCTGCCTGTTTTAATGTCTGTGCTGAGCCCTGGTCTCGATGTAGACATGGAAATGAACTGTAACTCTAAATGACACCTCCTGTAAAGTGTCTCTCTTGATGCCTTCTTCTCTCAGAAATGAGTACAATCTGTTATTTTCCTCTCTTCAGAGGCAAAATTCACACAGCTGCCACAGGAATCCGATTTAATGACAGCGAGACAAAAGCCTGTTAAGTGAAACCCTGAGGCGGTGCTTCAGCGTCGCTCAGCTCCCACCTCCGTCCTGTTGCTGATCACTGTTCCCTCCCACGAGATGAAAGATGGGCGAGGACGGGATGATCTGTGGATCGGGTTGTGTCGCACCTGAAACGAGGTGATATCTCATCGACAACTCTTCTCAACTGTAATTAAACCGGAGATCACAGACGGTGCTGCTGCAATTTTGATCAAACGTAAAAGACGGATGCTCTTTGACACTGCATTTTAAAAAGTTGGCCTCATGTGGAGGATTAAATTGGAGGTCAGCATTTCAAATATCTAACACCATCACTTATGCATGCAGTTGCTCGTGTACTTGCACTGAATCTGAAGTGATGACACTAAGTATTATATGCATTTTTCCACATTTTATCTAAAAGATAGAATCGAGCATCGAGGCGTTTTTTGGAGCTAAATGAGCACACAATAAGAAAGCATGCAGCGTTCCCAGCGGATGAGGTGTTTACTTGTTCTCTGCGTTCTGTCCTTGCACTGTGGAGCAGATATGAAAGGTTGTTTGACCTCGATATTCAGCTGTGACAGGAGGGCTGGAGAGGAAGCGGAGGCAGGCTTAGGGGGGTTACACCATCCGTCAGGACACATTCATCAAAATCACTCTCTTCCCTGCTGCACACACGGACTCAGACATGCACATACAACACACACATGAAAAACACAGAGATTCTCTTACCAGAAATTTTCTCTGAATCTCCTTTTCCTCTGTCAAACACACACTCTTGCATAGACACACGTTTGTGCTTGTTCCACTATCTCCTCTCAGTTCTCAGCATGCTGCGTTCCTTCTGTATCTTCAAATGATTTCAATCGTCTGAGGGAAAGCAGAGCGGCATTTTAGCCTCCCGCTTCCTTTCCCTCTCAGAAGAGCTGAACAGTGAGTGACACCACTTCAGGCTTATCGTAGTGGAGTAAATGAACCCTGTAATTACTGTAAATCAAGCTTGACCTGTATTATCAGATAGAGCACGACCGACCCGGGAATAACCTCATCATTATTAGGGTTGCACACCTACGCTCCCAAGTTCAACTCCACACAGTAACTTCTAGATGGTATTTTAATGATAGTGTGTTTTATCCTCATGATAAAAGACGCTGTCAGACTGAGGCTGTCTTTGGACCTCATTAAGACTGCCAATATCTGTATAAGAACAATTCAGCTTTCAAGATCAGACGCTTTCGCTTTGAAACTCCTTCTTTCACCTCTCGATGCCATCCCATCGGTTTCCTGTCTCTGACGCAGTGTGTAGTGTTGAGTTACTTTCAGCGAGCTGGAACGGAGAGAAAGACTGGTGTCTCTTTCCGCTAAAGGCCACCGGTCCACTCCGTATGTTAGCCCAGAGGCATGCACAATCTCTCACATGGGCAGAATAAAACCTTCTGCTCATGCAGGATACCAAACACACTGTGTGGAGGTTTTGCTACTCAGCTACATCCATTTTCTGCCATATTCTTTGTTTATTTAGCTATTAAATAATGCAATAATATAATAATATACAGGTCACATTATATCTTTGCCCTTTTGGATGGAAGTAATTTGCAATCCAGGCTAAAGTGTGCAGGTAAATCATGAAGCAATGTGAAATGAATCAACTTGTGTAGTTATTATTAGGAAAGCAAAGAACAAAATGAAAAATCAGAAAGGTCACGGTTATAATATCCATATTTAAATCATTTTAATATTCAAATCACAAATGTCAATTATGAGAACATACTCCATTATAAAAGAAACTAAATGCCCCTTTTTTTCCTCCTCCGGTTTCTCTTCAAGCTTAAATAAATATGATTCAATAAGCAACAATGAAAAAAAACAAACATGCTTTGGTTTATTTGTTTAAACTAACCTGCTTCTTCAGGACTTCATGATGTGGTTTGATCAGATTTGATAAAAGAAAAAAAAACTGAGCATCAACAGAAAACAACACAGCCATCATCAGATTTTGATCAATTAATAAAAATCAATCACTAGAGTTAGTGCCCATCAGAGTGTCACACAGAAGACTGAAGAGCAAGCAGTAAGGCTGTATAAACAAGAGAACCGCCATTTAACAATCATAAACATGATGACAATGCAATAAAACTGCAGTAAAACAAGGTTCAATTAAAAAAAATGAATAGATACCAATAAATGTAATTAAACAAAATAACATTTTACAATATAGTCTATAAACTTACCTAAATTAAATGCTGGTCTTTATCTGTCTCTGAGGCAACATTTTATTTTGCTTTAAAGTTTCTTAAAGATTTCTTGCTTTATTGGCTTTGGGTAAGTCACAGGGAAATTATTTTGCCTGTTTGAGCTTTATAACCTGTGACCAAAATGTGTTTTTTAGGGCCTTTACGTCCTAAAGAGATGTCATTATTATTATACATTCAGCATTCACGGTGTCTTCAGTTGCAGGGATTGTTAAAATCAAAAGTATATTGTGGTCTGTATGAAAATGCTCCTGCAGTTGTCACTAGCGACACTTTCACTGTGTCCTTTATGTAATTATGAAATGCCGAGTCGTTATTACGAGATGCTCAGCTCAAGCCACAATTACAAGAATGTGTCTCTGAAATGTCGTTTCTTCAGTGAATACAATGTTCCTCTGTAGACATTCAATTCTGTTCTTTTCCATTATATAAAAAGTAATCACATAGGCAATGCTGAACAAAGCTAAGGCTGAAAATGGCCCAATGAAAATGTGCCCAGGCCCTAATAGTTTGTCAGTGAATTGTTTCATCAGGAGCTCCACTGGGCAAGTTACCTACACACTCTATGAGACTGAAGGTAATGAGGCAAGAGTTCTATAGTGTTATGAGAAGGATGAAAACATTTTCTGTTTGCAGTATAAAGTGCTCCAGATCTATAAAGGCTCCAGTAGAGAGAGAAACGATGAGATGGTCTGAATACCTACAGAAGAGCTGCAGGTCACAAACTTTTACACTGCCTGTGGCTGTTAATCAATCATCCACAGATCTTTTTTTCAGAGTCCCAGCATGACTCGGCTCTTCCGCACAATCATGTGTCAGACACTGATAATAGATTGCTGCGCTGCAGGATGTTATAGTTCATATGACGGGGCCATGTGCACATTTGTGGCGCTCAGAAGATGAACAGCAAGATGCCTGTTTGTCAGAACAGACTAATTGCTAATTAGGGACTCAGTGAATATCATGCGATTCAGTTATTTATCCAATAAATTTGTCTCAAAATGCCATTTATCTGTCTGGAAATTAAATGTTAAATCAATTCCTAAATATTTAATCCACTGAATGTGTTTTTGATTCGTCATTAGGGTGATTTTTTAGTCTTGATTGTTGGAAAGCAGATGCATTAAACACATTAGCTGACTGTATCCTAAAGAAGTTAGAGGTCAGTGTGAGAGAAAATGTCTTAGTGAATAAAGCTCCCATAGGGCATGGTAGTGCAACAGGAAATACATTACGTAAAGGAGCATAAAAATAGCTTGTTCCCATATATTTCCTGTGGGATTTGGGATCCAAAAAATAAATAAAACAAAAGAAAAAAACAGTTAAAGATTCACTCAGCGTAGGATGTCCAGGTATAATAACATAGGCATATGAGTGGAGATATACAAAGATAAAAGGATAAACTTTGTGATTGATAAGATCCAACCAAAGACCGATCACAATGAGTGTGAACTGGGTATGAATGATTAGCCTGTTGAAGAGTCAGTAAAGAACTAAATTAAAGGAAATGGCAAGTGAATTAGTTATGTACAGGGTGTGAGGATGTGTAAGAAACAAGCTGGGGAAATGCAGGTATTATAGTTGGTACCAAAAACACAAAAATAGAAAATAAAAATGTGGTAATTTTACTTTTGATACTGATAATATTGTAAATATGTGCTAGTAGCAACTCAAAATACAATTATGAGCCTGAGAGATGTCCACTTTAAAGCATAATGAAATCATACTGAGACTAATCTGCCAGACAGATTGTAGCGCAGCAGATGATCTTGTTTGATCACAATTTATGACAATCTTCTCACAGCAGGTTCCATGAACAGATCTCCCAAATGGTAATAAAAGACTGCTGAAATATTTAAACAAGTCTGCTGCAGCCAGAATAGATCATCGACTGAGTGTGTGAGGCTGAAACTAAATCAAAAATTCCAAGCACTGCAAGTTACGACTTATATTAGAGCCAAAGGACTAATTTATTAACTCCAGCCAAGCATATAATCATTATGGAAGGTGCATATTGTTTACAAAGACAATTTTATTTCAGAGCTGTTCTGAGTTTGGTTTTTTTTAAAGCAGCTGCAACAAAGTCCCAGCCTTTTGCCCACAGATCAGCTAAGTCTGTCATCACCGTGTGAGATCAGACTAGAAATAAATGAGTTAGTAATTCTGAGCTCCGGAATAATAGCTTTTATGATAATGAATCAGTGTTCTTCATGGCAGTAATTGCTGTCACCTTTGTCATTGTCTCGCTTCAGGAAGGCAGCGTCTGTTTGTCTGGGGTTAATCCCGGGAGGATCACCTGTCTGAGGAAAGCAACGCCGCTGCCTTTGACAAGTTGGCAGCTGATGTTCGGAATCAATGAGGTGAATGATAATTTCATAACGGCCTCACATGTTCTGAGAGTCTGGGCTGTTAAGGTCGCCTGGGGTTCCCTGTTGTGTTATGGTTTTATGACAATCCTCAGTGGGTGAAGAAGAATTCAGATCCCTTACTTAAGGTAGTTTTTAAGCTGTGGGTGGAGCTCCTAATGACACAGGAAGGGCAGCCAAATCTGAACGTCTTGTTGAATCCCATATTTTCTGATTCAAGCAGCTCATAAAAAAGTCACTTGCAGGCCCAGCCCGGCAATCTCACACTTCTGTTAAATGCCAAATGAGCCAGCCCTCCTCGTGGGCTGTAAGGTCTCTCGCCAGCAATATGTGGAAGAAAAAAATGTGCTGGCAGCAGCCCAATTGATGTCAGAACTGCCCATTTCACCAGGGGCCCAAAGTGTCATGAGGCTACCTTTACTGTAAGGCAGGCAGTGGTGCAGAACGTTGTCAACTCCCCCCACACCTTCAAGTGGATTCCTCCATGTAATGTCAGAAACAGTCCAGATGAAATTGCCAGGATCAAATTGTATTTCCAGTCTGACTTATCTCTTAGTTTGTAAGTTACACTGTAATTTAATGTCCAATACCAACTCATGTTTAATACAAAGCTATAACTTTACGTTGTTGACATGAGATGAAGGTTTCAGATCCACATCTCCTGCTCTTTCTCTGTGAGTTCTCTCCCCTTCATGGAGTGATAGATATTTGGGACTCAAAGTAGTCCTTGCTTTTGTCAGTGTGATTGATTGGAACAGCAGTACACAGCACAAACCATAGGCATTAATGCAGTATTTGTAGCCTCAAAACCTACTCCAGCTGGCCTCCATCTGAACAGTGGTGCTGGTGTATGACCTCACATGCAAAGAAGAATATTATGTCTGTTTTTGCCTTCAGACAACATGCAGTTTCTAATTGTGATCCTCGTGCATGAAGGAACCCGAAATTGCTCCAAAAATGTGAATTCTGCTGCTGCTTTAAGAGAAACATCTTTTTCTCCCCTCTGCAGGTCTTTGCGCAGATATTTTCAATGACAAAAGAGTGAAAGACTAATCCTGCTGGTGCCGACCCCTGTTTCTGCCAAAGTTATCCAGCTGAAGTCAATTTATTCCTCCCACCAAAACAGTCCGTCCTCCTGCTTATTGTGCTCTTTAGTCTCCTCTGCTGAAAAGGAACTCTGGTAAAACATGACAATTTACATTTTAATGGAGAGTTAACATGATGATAAAGCAAAAATCAAAAAAATATACTCAAAGGATGATGCTGCACTTTAGTGTGATGAAGAGCCAGCCTCTGCAATGGATAACTTTCTGTTTGAGATATCTATTAAGTGTAACTGTCAATATATCACTCACCTGAGTGATTGCCTTTCCATTCTTTATTACAGCATACTTTATATTAGTAAGGACATTTCTGAATTATTTATGACTTATTTGACCAGAAACTGGGTGAGATAGATTGTCATGCCAGTCTTCATAAATCTTTCCCACTATATGGGTTCTCAGGAATATATCCAGTTGATGGCCTGAAATGGAAATGATCACAATCTGAATATGAAATGAGTAACTTCACTCCATTGTTCCATGTTTGTATGGACTTGCATATTCAGCTGACTTGTTAAGAATGAAGGAACGTTGGTTAATGTCCTGTATAATAGCTCTCGACAGTAACAGGTTGGCTATGATACCATCAACACTGTTTGAGGAACTGTACGCCACACAGAGCACGAGCAGCTTATTCACACCGACAAGCTGTGATTGGATTGTTGACTTTTCAACCCTGGCAATTTGCTTCTAACAAAGAGCATTTGTGAGTATTTTTCTGAAAGCTTCAAAAACACCTTCTCCTGGTTCAACGCTCCACTCCTTAGATGAGGTGAGTAGATGCCGCTGTACGCGTCTGAGCCAGCTGTCTGCAGGTGGACCTCAGCGGTTACAGCTGCTCAGGAACAATATCACAGAATCCAAACAGAAACTCGCTCATCCTCCTGAGACGTATAAAGAGGTTACAGGAGCAACTCGTCTTACTAAAAAAAAACTCACTTCCCCAAACTCCATTCAGACACTGATTGTTTAGATCGGCTTTCTAATCAAATGGCTGATTAGTCTACAGCTTATGCCGTCTGCATGCGTGCAATTATAATCTGAGATATTTTCCTGCCAGTTGTTAATTGCCATTCGGTCCCACAGGACCACTGTTGATGATGTCATCATTGAATCAGGTAACCAACACAGCCAAGCGTGCAGTTTATAGATGTGGGAGGTTGACAATCACATTGTATCCTGTCCGTCCCCATAGAGTTCGGGTAATTGCTATCAGGTTTTGATCTACTGACAAACAACCGAACATTTCCTGATGTAATTACATACAATCCGATAACAACTGATTTGTTCATAAATCCAAGTTCACTAGGGTGAGGTAAAGCAGTGAGCCAAGCAAACAATTGCAGGGCAACTACTTTCTATTAGAACATATTATGTAACGTAGAAGTTAATGGTTTTAAAAAACATCTAGTATGAAATACTGGATAGACCCATCATCCCTTTCTCTGTCTTTATTTGGAAGCAGAAACGTGGAAGGTGCAGGTTTTCCACCACATATATCAGAGAGGCTGTTTTGAAAGTCTCTGCAACACCTTCAAGAATATGACAAAGACAGCATGTGAAAAAAGTACACTGTATTTTTTACGAAATGGTCCTGAGTATAAATAATTCAATCGGTCCTGCAGCTCTGGAGAAAATTAAACACCTGATGGGGAATAAATCTCAGAGAATCCCCTCAGAGAATGAGCAGAGGCCTCTTTTTCACACCGTGACATCATTTGAAGTGGGAGCAGGGTGCTGTGGGAGCAGACAGAGAGCGGAGGTGGTGTAACTGAATCCGTAGTGCTGTGCTGTCTCTCTGACTGCTGACCTGTGACGACACGGGAATCAGCCATGTTTTAGGTGGGAATTGGCAAACGCTTTGCTGCCTTGTGAAACTGAGGAATGGGGTTGCAAGCTCTGTCAACTGACACAGCGGTCGGTGGATATTTACACCCTTTTCCAATGTCATCACATGTTTGAATGGCTGTTATCAGCAGTTAGCATTCCCATTAGTATGGATGAGCAGGGCCCTGCTCCGCCTGCTAGTAGGTTGAGAAGGTTGTTATCGGCGCATGCAATGGCCGGTCTGAAAATTAGTCGGTTAAAAGCCACAATTCAATTAGCTTTACTCTTCAGAACTACTTCTTTAAGATTTGGGCCAAAAATAGTTAATGGTTGGCATTGTAAAAGATCGTTGAATGCGAGAGTGACGCATGGAAGGTGACTTTACTTCAGTTACTTGACTTTTGTATTCACGAGGGATACAAATCACCATGTCCTTGGTGAATGTCCTGGGTTTGTTTTTGACCCAACCACTTCACTGTCCGTCCGCCCTCAGAGCAACTTTTTGTGCTTCATAAGCTGTTTCTTTGCTTCCTCATTCACTTTCTCATTCTGTGTCACACCTCACGCCTTGGCATAGTTTATAATTACTACATCTGCTAGAGGCTCTCTGAGTGTCGTTCACTGCATCTTTAAAGCGGACAATCAATATTTTCATGGTAGAAATGGAGAAAAAAAGTATGTGTAATGTGATGAACAAGTGGAAAATTGTCCCCCAAATCTGCTGTTCCCATCAGGAACAAACGACTGTTTTTGTTCACTTTCAGCTTTCAACAATTACGCTGTTGTGTTCAAACTCACACTACCTGTTCAGAACCAGACAGCAGAGCGGTAGTGACTTACTTGTGAATACAATGAAACATTTAGAAGCTACAGAGACAAATATTTCCCTCAGGAGTTGATGGAGACAAGCTAATGGGAGTGAATATTACGACTCCAAATGAATGCTAATGTTGCTCTTGTCTGCTGCATGTTCAAATAGGCATCTGCTAATAATTGTGCCACATCACCTTGACAAGGTGATAGTTTGTCTTTTGTTCCACTGCATATATTGACAGCAGCTTTTTAGATTTAGATTTCACACACAAATTGGATGAACTTAAAAAGTGCAAAGAGTTGTTGATGATTACCTTATGTGACCCTGAGTTGTTAGCAGTTACAACAAAGAGTGATTTCACCTCCACCACAGCCCCAAGAGGTCAAACTCTCCAAGCCTTCCTTCAAAAAGAGTTTTTACTGTTTTCATTCCCCATTTACATCTCAAGGACCCTCACATTCATCCCATGACCATTTAAAAGGACCGCAGGCTAAACTACGTATAACGTTGATTAATGCATCATTTTATTTTACATTCACACATAAATCAACTTCAGTAGATAAATATTTCTCCTTTTCCCCAAATCTTTATTGAAACTGTGATGATTAATGGCACCATTTAGATTGTTAAAATTAATGTTTTTTTCCCCTGCAACATCCAAACCGACAGGGTGACATAAAATTTAAGTAAGTCATAAGAAGCAGCGGAAGAAAAGAATTAAAAGGAAATTAGATATAAAAGAACCGTTCCAGTGTTTCCTGTTTCTTCTCCCCTGTACAATTCAAATTGCATACTCAGTAGTGCAAATAATTTCCATGGAAAATGGAGCTTGATCTTATTTTGCCACAGCGCGGTGTTTCCATCAAGCTGTCAAATGAATTTTATGTTAACTATAGATATGACAAAGGATCTGTGAAGTGCATTTCCATCAAGGGAAATGAAAGCAAATAAATAGACTCCCAGAACACCAGAAACAAACACATCGATTTAACCAACAGAGCAGTCTGAAAAGCTGATTAGTAAGTTGTTTCTCTTTAATGTCAGATAATGTAGGCCGTGACACCTTCATTCAAAGACAAGAAACACACTCAGAAATACTCTAATGCAACAACTAATGGACAAACAATCATTACGGGCCTGGAATAAATGAGAGAGGTTTGACATATATATGAGATGATGTTTCACAGAGAAACATGAAGATGTCTCATGACAATCCTGAATGTCAGGCCCATAATACTGTCACCATGTATCTGAAACATGAATGTAATTGCGATGTGTTTTTGTAGACGAATAATATCTTGCTTCTATTCAGATGTGTTAAGTTGTCAATCATGGCAATGACACAGTTGTATGGTTATGGTTTAATAATAGTCTTGATAAATGTACTTATGAGCAACAGTTGCTTGGTTCTTTGCCTGGCAACACAACGTACATCAAATATTGAATTTAATCAGAATGAAGGTGAGGGGAAATTGCAGTCAGTGCACTGCTCTTCCATATTCTAGCAGCAAAATCTAATCAGAAATCCAGAGCAGAAATAGAAGTGCATGTGTAGTGACGGTGTTATATTAACAATCTCAGTGGTTCTCCCCTCGAGGCCAGTAAATCATACCCAACGGCCTCAAGTTACAGGAACTGGATCATGTTCTAAAAAAAAACATCTTTTGGCTTTCTGCATTTTATCTCTTCAATTCCGACTCTGAGGAAAGAAGGATCTGCTTACAATAACAGCACACACAAACTGTGCTATATATGTATATGAAGGATAGAGTACTACTGTATACTGACAGAGTTTGGGGTGTGCTGTCTGTATTTTGCTTCTAAGTGAAAATAGTTAGTTTGTTTATGTGCCTAAATTACGGCTGCAGGTGTTGTTTTCAGACAGGACGCGAACCCCGTTCTCTTTGGTGAAAGTCCATCGTTCGTTGGACAACCTGCAATTTGGTGAGATCAGGCAGATATTGTCATTCAAGAAGAAGCTGCTTTACAAATGGTTGTTGTGATGTATGAATAAAACAGCAGCATTTGCCCACTCTCGGTCCCTAAGACGGCTTTGTAATATTGCTATTTTTAACCAATTTGTATATGAAGTTGCAGATCAGATGAATATGAAAATGAAAAGAAGCTTTGTGTGCCCTCTTGACTTGACTTCGTTTGCTTGCTTTCCTCACTTCTGTTTTCTTCTTCTGCACTAATGAAGCTAAAATGCTGTTCTCTCTTGCTGTCTGGCTCAGCTGCTAATTCAGAGTTCAATCAGCCTAAAAGCCTCCAATAAGGACCAACTAGTGCCAGTGATGCAGGACACAGTGTAAAAACTAAGGTCACAGATGTTCATGATGGCCAGACATGTGTCAGGGCCTTATGGAGAACATCATAGTCTGTGGCTACAGCATAAAAAACCTGCTTCACAGCTAACGCACCTGCTCTCTAGTTTCCACTGTGTGGAAGCTGGTTTTAGATGCTATCACACTTTGGGTAACACTAGCAGCGCTGTCCTTTTCTGGATTGGGGAATTTTTGTCTCCTCATAAGGTTAAAAATGAATGGCAAATGAATGTAGTGCGGAAACTTAGCACCCAAGTAGTTACGACAGAATAAAATGGGCCTGATTGCAGATTTGTACTTATTATACAACGAGGCTCAGTGAGCTCTACGCCTGAAGAAATGTTTTTTTGCATGTTTTACATGGATCATCAACTGGTGACAATGTTTTTTTTTCATGCCCCAGGACAGGCTGTGTAGCAATCTATCGATCTTGACCCTCAGACGATGAAGTCCAGTTACCTTAGCTTAATTTCCGAGCTATCTACAGCTTATAGAACCATCAAGTGATGAAGAACTGTAGATTTCAAGTTGTAAATCTGCAACTATTATGTAAAATGCATCTGTGCCATGTGAGAATGGAGCTTCACTTGTAGCAGTAACTAAGCTAATGGTCAATATATGTTGTTCTCATTGACTTGATCATTATATGACTGAACAGAAGTGAAAGCTAGAATTTCATGTGTAAACCTGTGAGACTAGCAAAGGCTACTTGCTTCTCTTCCTTGATGATTTCAAGTGCTTTTCTACCTTTGACAAATAAATAAAGCTTCTCGCTTTTTTTTTTTTTGTGCAAAGAAATATACAATTTGTCTCATCTAGGCACCTGTAGATTGCTCTGAAATCCGACCTGTGTCTTGTCTCACCAGTAGCTCGTCCAAAATGCAGCATCTCCTCTCTTCTGGCCTCCCTGCAGAATTTATTTTAAGATTATTTTTTCATCCATTGTACGAATTGGCACCCGTTTGTACCTTGAACCTCTTTCAAATATCATTTCACCTCCAAATATCAGATAATCTGCCAATTACTCCTCTGCAGTTCTTGTCTTCCCACGTTTAGAGTCTCATCATGATGAGTCCATTACATTTGCTAAAATACTGTATATTAAGGTTCTCTGTATGGTATTTTTGTTAATATCTGTTTTAAATTGTGCTTTATAATTATTTGACCTGAGGGTCAGCCCTTATTTGACTTATGTGTCAGCCCTGTGACAGACTGGTGTCCTGTCCAGGGTGTACCCCGCCTCTCGCCCGATCGGCTCCAGCCCCCCGTGACACGGGTTGACCCGGATAAGCGGTTACAGAAGATGAATGAATGATTGAAATATTTCACTTGACAATTGGTCAAGCCGTTTCCACTCCTCAGGACAGATATAGAACTATCTAGAGTACGTTTCTCATCAACTGCCAGTTTTTGTCAGGGAGATTCAATTATCTGGTCAATCAAAAATCTATTTCCAATCTTCACCTCGGGGCTTAGGGATCATTACTGAACAATGGCCCTCTCTTGCCTAAGGAGAATCTTCAACCTTTTCTCAAGGGCACATTTGAATTAGCTGACACCATTATCAGGAGCAGGCTTTAAGGTTTATGTGCTTACTCCAGAACATTATGCCAGGATGTAATATTGCAGTTGATGTGGTTGAATCTGTGACTGGAGATCAGAGAGCAGCAGTCTTGAAGCACCTCATTGATCTGTTCAACAACATGCGTTTCTAATGTAAAATCATCATCATGTTAACATAAAGGCAACTATGGGCATGAATGAACTCAGGAATTCCAACCAGGAGAGTTTTGATTCTACTTTGTTGCAAGTTAGGTCCTTAGTTTAATTTGCCTAAACCTAATGGAACAGAGACATTTCACAATGTTAACGACATGTTTGATTTAATGATGTTTTGTTTACGTAACGTGGACATTTTGATGTCCTGCGCTACTTTTTTAAATGCTTGAATTAGAGAGGAGGGACAAACGGCTGATGTGGTCATATTGTTTGGAGGACTGGTCCCCAAGGAGGGTTTTAAAGCATCACCCTGTTCTTTTATTTCTAACCTTAGAAAGGTGTTTTTTTAGTGCCTAAACCTAAAGTGAGTGTTTTTGTGTCTAAACCCAACCGTTTTACAACACTAATAACGTGTTTGAAATAGCAGTTGTGATTTGTTAGAAATGTTTGTCATATATTAACATGCTGCAGATGTCATGTGATTGCAA
This sequence comes from Serranus cabrilla, assembly GCA_903364295.1. Classification (NCBI taxonomy): domain Eukaryota; kingdom Metazoa; phylum Chordata; class Actinopteri; order Perciformes; family Serranidae; genus Serranus; species Serranus cabrilla. Next base: position 203,748 of record CAFUXE010000865.1, on the reverse strand, counting down.
TGTGTTGAAAACAGCCATCTTCACCTAATGTTTTGTAGGATATCATACAAAATGAGAATATGTTGAGTTAAATGGCCGTTACTTACCAGAACTGTTAGATATTTAACACAAAGACAGTGGGATCAGGCTTCATATCTAACATTTTTCCAGAAAGTAAATAAGCATATTACCTAATATGTCAAACTAATCCCCTAAATAACTATGTATTTAGTCATTTTTACATGTGTGTTAGTTACTCTCTGTGGCTTGTTTGGCTTATTTACAATCTGAACCAGCCTTTAAGTGAATCAGCATGCTGCCATGTAGTTCTCCCAACATTTCTTCCAGCTACAAGCGTTCATTTTTGACAAACCGTCTTCAACAAAAGCTTCAGTTTCAATGTGACCCTGAACCTTCACGTTATTGATCAAACTCTTCTCATCTGAGAAACCAAAGAAACTATTTTGCCAGAGTGGTTTTGGTAACAAGTGAAACTTGAAATGTCTATGTAGCAGCGGGCACACTTCAATATCATATTTGCAGACCTGCCGTCTTTCTGACAGTTTGAGCTATTCCTGCTCTCCGAGGCTCTATTTTCATTTTGAATCCCTCTGTTGTCTGCATTCTCTGTGAGGGCTCTTCGAGGTGTTACCATTGATCCTCTTGTTTTTCAATGTCTATGTTAGGTTCCTTGACATTGGATACTTTGATAAGCTTTGTGCCTTTATTCTCTGAATCCCTTCAGATTGTTTTGTCTTCGACCTACACCAAACAATCTCTTCAGCTTTACCAGAGGTTTTGATTTTTTCCCCCCCAATCTGATATAACACTAAAGCAAAGTCCTTTCTATCAAACAGTCAAGATTAATAGATGTGTCCCAACATGCAACTCATTAATGCAATTCTCAGTAAATCATGGTGGTTGTTGGACAAACTGCTACTTGGAGGTCTTTGTGCTTCAGTGAGATCATGAGGAGAATGTCTGACCCTTGTACTGCCGACCAGCTTCACTGCAATTAGGGAAACTCCCGCCCTCTACAGCAATTCCCAAGAGACAGACTGGTGCTGCACAGTGACCTAACATGACACCGTCCTCGTGTGTCTGTGTGTGCAACTCAAGCATGAGGATGTGTGCACAGACTCACGTGTGCATGCACTGTATGTGTAAACACTTAACAGATCTTGTTTCCTGTAATTAGATGAAGACTGACCCACTGTGCAACAGTGACTAATGTTCTCCAGAGCGGCGGCGGTAACACTCAATCCCAGGGAACCAGCCGTGAATAAAGTGTCTGGGATCACGGTATCAGGAAGTTAATACAAAACACTTTATGGTCATAGCACATAATTTACAATGTTTACTTTGTACTATCTGGAAAATATTTTTTCTTAGTAGTTCAACATCCTGGGAAATACTGTTGTTTACCTTTAGTTGCTCACAGTTGGATGAGAAAGATGATTCAGCTGACAGGTTTTTATGGTAAGGAGCTGAACCAGCCAATTATCCAGTCACACAGAAACAGTTTGCAAAGTCAGCCTGTCCAAAGTTTAAAAACATGCCTGCCAGCATCTCTTTAGTATGTCAACACTTTGTATGTCATATATATTCTGTGCACGTAGTGCAAAGGTTGTTACAGATGCAACTGTATATAACTCCAGTATGTTTTTGAGGGAAATATCACATGGTTTTAGATTAAGCTATGCAAAAGAAGAGAAAAACAAAACAAGCAGATTTCAAATTAGCTGCATCTGACCAACTTCAACACTAGTGAACAACTTGTTAATACATTCATAATAATGATACTTTAGTACAAGTGAACTGTCTTATAAAACACAGACCTCTGCCGATGTGTCAATTAGAGGGGGCTCTCAAGTGAATTTCCCCAGTTGTAAGCTAATTTTTCTGACACCACCTAAATGCAGCACAAATGCCCCTTTTCCCCAATGTTAGCAACAGTATTAATATTGATATGGGCATTTTGTAAACTGATTAATTTTCCTTTTGGGGCAGGGTTAGGTATTAGAGGGATTTATTTCCATTATTTAATCACCAAAAACGAATATGTTTTTATAATCTTAGAATGAGTCCTTCATGTCTTTTTAGTGAGTGATCCTCTTCCAGTCTGACATGTTGCACTGCCCTGATTACAGCACAGACAAACCAAACACTAGCTCTAAACAGGGTTCTGTATTTTTACCTGAAGGCCACTGCAGGTGCTTCACATGTTTGGATCTGTCTTTTGTAAATCTGACATCACATTCTTGACTGAATGCTCGACAGACGTCACTGTGTTTTTTCATCATGGGTCTATAGTTCATTGTTTGGGATTTATTTGTGTAATTAGTACAGACAAGTAATCACATTGTTTTTTAATTGTACTTTTAGTGACATCCCTCAACTAAAATCATTACAGGTTAATTACTCTAAACCAAAAAAAAATCCCTACAGATAATCAATAGGCTGAATAATCGCTCATAATCACTTTGTGCTGTAATTTGACCTTTAAAGCCTCATCTCTACTAACCTAATGACCTTCAGCTGCTCAAGATCCCTTTATAACAGCAAGAAGAACAACAAACACCGTTTACAGCTGCTGCTCTAACTGCCTTGAAGGTGATGTGTGATGTCACCTTTATCATTCAGCTCCACATGGTTTGTCTTTACAGTGGCTCAGGCAGACTTTGTCGAGGATGATTCGCGTCTCTTCCGATAAGTTTGAACATTTACTGCTTTTCTTCTGTGCTGACGCTGCTTTCCCTCCAATGTACTCTGTCAAGTCTATTGTTTGCTGTTGCTTTCATGAGGAATGTATTGGATTCACAGCCAGGTGCAAATAGCCGTGTTGTGTAGAATATGACGATTCAGCAACAAGGTGCGTTGCTCTTCTCAGCACCTTGTGAAAACTGTTCTCCTACTTTGAGGATTTTAAGCATAAGTTTGTACAATATATGCACATATTTGATGAAAAAAAAAAACTAATCTAAAAAGGACAAAACATGCAGGGTTGAGCATTATAATTAAGACTGAAGCGCTCATGTGCACCAGAGAGTGTTACTGTGATGATTAAACATTCAGCTGTTCACCACTAACGCCAACTTCTGTCAAAGAGCCAGCTCTCAATCACACAACAGCAGCCCCAAAATCCAGCCTATAGGTTCCTTGTTTTATACAGACATTTGTGATGTAACCATGTGCAACGTCCCGTTGGCTGGCTTTGAAGTCTCTCTCTCATGACCACCTCGTGTAAACAGTCCAACCAGAGAGGCGGCGTCATTTTCTCTCTCACTGAAAGTAGGCCACAAGTGAACGGAGAGCAGGAAGATCCTGAGCGCTGCGTCTGTGGTCGTTATTTCCTCTCTGCATCCTGCAGTCTTACAGGGTTACTGGTAACAGGCTGCAGGGGACGGTCCTCTCAAATTACACTTGCAGAAGCATATTATTTCCCAATTGTCCACTGTAAAGATCAGGTGGCGTTCAAGGCAATTGAACAACTTGAGTAAGTTACCCTGACCCACATAGTGGCCCAGGGGTGATAAGTGGACAGTGTGGATATGTGCATAAGTCATAAGACATAAAAGAATAGATAAGGAGAATTAATTCAGAATAATGTCCAGAAAGAGTTGACATCATGAGTCAAAAGCCGGCCTGGATTTACATCATCACGGTGGTCGTCGTTTGGGGCGAATCTGACATGAATGATTTAAGAAAGAAAGACAGAAAAGTGAGAAATAAGACAAAGCTTGCGGAAAACCTAACTGTGTGTGTGTGTGTGTGTGTGTGTGATAGTAGTAGTCAAACCAAATCATTTTCAGCGAGGATGACATCTAGCCTCTTCAGAACCTCTTTGTGCAGCTCTTCTTGTGAGGGCTTTGTATTGACAGAGATAAGAACTTCTCATCATATAAAGTGTCCGGAGGGTCAGTGAAGTGCCACATCAGTCAGAGGACGTCAGCAGGACATCAGACTCAAATATATCAGTCACCAGACTAACACAGCTTCAATCTAGACAGGCAGTCAGACTGTGCGGCCCCCCTTCAAGGTCAGGCCTTATCTTGCACTGTTAAACAGAACCTGTTATGCTTTTCCTTATTTTTTTTCTAGTTTTTTGCCTGCGAGTGTGAGCAAAAAACCTCCGGCTTCCCCCCGTCCTGAACGCTCCATTCCCAACAGTTTATTTTACTCTCTGCAACGCTGACGTAAGCACATGCTTGGCTTCTATTTGTCATCTGCTGCAGGCTCTTCCAGCTACATGTAGCTACATGCTAATGTCAGGTAAACCTATAATACTGGTTGATGTTAATTTCTACCCAATTCTGGGTCATATTTGTGCTGGAATACAATTTGATTGTGTAGTTTTTGGCTTTGAAACGATGACGGACGGCAACAATTAGAGCACAATGGGGTTTTTTTCAGGAGGGGAGCTTCAAGAGAGAGGAGCTAAAATACGAAGGGGGAATAATGGTGGAGCGGCCATGGGCAGTATGAGGAAAAATAAACATTAAAGTATGTAAATGTATTCTGGTAGAAACCCAAATACAAGTATGAACCTGCAAATTAAGCATAATAGATCCCCTTTAAGGATGGGAAGAATCATTTCTGTTTCCACCCTGTGTTTCAGATCTGCTCCAAACTGATGGGCGAGTCCTTTTTCTGTTATCCTGCTGAAAAAAAAACAGCTAATAGCTAATCTAACAAACACAACCTACTTTGTGAAAGAAATTATGTGTGGAAATATAATTCATACGGTAGATGTTATATACAGAGGCAACACAGAGGCTCACAAACAAGTCAGTTATGTCCCAGTTTAAGAAATATTCAGTTTCTCTGTTTCCACTTGGGAACATATTGTTTCACTTTTTTCTTTTGAATGTAGTTCATTGTTGGTCTGCACATTGCGTCACAGAATGAAAAGTTCAGCTTTTTGGGAGAAAAAGTATTATATAAAAAAGTTTTCTTGGAAAAACACACAAAATGGTTACTTGTTTTAAATGCACAGATCATTTGCATGAAAATTGATTTTATTTTGTAAATATATTTAATGTAATTCAGTCTCATGTGTTCTCTCCAGGCAACAGGGATCACAGCATCTTTTCAGTGAGTAGGTGGCTACAGTGTGGGTGAAATAAGTTTACAGTTACTAAATCTAATGAAGTGTTCTGAGGTAATTGGTACAAAATAGAGACAATGAGACGTACTTTACAGAACACCACTTTCTTACTGCTGACACGGTTTTTCTTTCAGAATCACTTTTACGCTTTTCTGAACTTAACCCTAGTGAGCATCTGGCTGATGTGCTCGTCTGTGGTACACTAACAGGCAAACAGCTGTTAGAGATTGAACTGCTATTCATTCATTTAAACGAACATTGTGCTCATGTTGGCTTATTTCTTATGTACAGAAGCCCTGAAAGACAATGTCAAAGGCCAAGGGAAAGTTTTTACCATCAACAAAGATGGAATAAGATTAAAATGAAGCTCATACACACCTGATTCTAATGATCAGCTCATCATCAAGCTTTGCAGATAACGACCCTGATCATCATTTGAATAAGGTGTGTTGGAAGAGGGAAACATCAGGGGTGCCCAATCCTGGTCCTCGAGGGCCCCTATCCTGCATGTTTTAGATGTCTCCCTCTTCCAACACACCTGATTCAAATGATCAGCTCATCACCAAGCTGTGCAGACGCCTGATAACGATCCTGATCATTTGAATCAGGTGTGTTGGAAGAGGGAAACATACACTACAGAGTCAGGGTTATACACTAAAAAAAAACTTCTATATATACTATTATTAAATGCTGCCTGGTTCATTTTTTGACGGCAGACAATTTTCCATTTTCCAATAAGCTGACATGCACGTGATCATTGGCTGAGCAGCTACGCACATCACATGGAAGCTTGTTCTCACAAGGAAACCAGCATGCGATCCTCTGGCGAACAGCTGTGACAGTTAAGCATATTAAACAGGGTTTGGCCAACATTGCTCACAAGAATTTCGTTTTTCAGAGCTTCTGTAATAATACGGTTACCTCGTCATTTTGCCATCACATCCTACACACTGAGATCCTTGTGTTCTCTTATAAATGTTTGTCAGCTTTTTGTCACTCTTCAAACTAGGCGCACACAAAGTTTAGGCCGGGCCTTTGACTCACGCTCTGTCAACTTGTGGCAGATAAGATTATGAGAGTCTGTTATGCTGTGCAGGCACACACTAACAGTGCATAATCGCTGCTCTTTAAAAAGCCAAATATAGGCACAAAGTTCTAACTAATCTGAATTCTGTCTCGTAACTTTATGCTGAAGCACACTGACAGAAGTGCAACGTGTGAAGAAATGTTTTCCCTCAGCTAATCAGTCACTCTGTGGTGCTAAATTGCTGTTTGCCAAACATTAATGAGGACAACATTTCTCTTTGGGCACTACTGCATTAAGGCAGGTAACGGTGCAAAGATAAATACACACTGCTCAGCCGAGCACAGCAGGGGGAAAAAATGGAGAAAACTTGGAGGAAGAGAGAAATATGGCCCGAAATTTTGATTGACTGTTGCTGCATGGCTGGGATGCCTCTCTGCAGTAATTGTCTCTAAGAATATGTGAGAAAGGAGCTCAGCGGCAGCCTTCCTGGCAGCTCAGAGACACATTTTAGCTCTGTGTGCTGTGAGAGATCCTTCCTGCTGCACTGAATGCAGAGTTAAGGGTGAAGTGCAAATCAAACCCCTCTTTAATCTACTTCAAAAAAAAAACCTGAACCCACAGTATACGTGAAAGTGCCCATACACTCATCTTGGCATGCATGCCATGCCTCTTGGCCTGTAATGGAATATTAATATTCCTATTCTGGGGAATTTGCAAACAATTGAATGGTGGCGGAATCTGATTTATTTTTGCGCACTGAAAGGTTTACGATATCAGTGCATTTCAATGGAAACGCTCCCTTGAGCTTCTATTAATAATGCAAACAAATTGGAATTTTATCACTGCAGTTGAATTCAAGTGACATCCAGCTATTATAGTGGCTGAGGGAGGCGACAGCGGCCGACAGCAAGGTCCTCTGAAAAGCAAGCCAAACGCCGAATAAATGAGAGTGTGAATACAATTTTAATCCTGGCATGCTGATTGTGTGTGCCCTTCACAGTCGTGTCACTGGATCCTGTGGTGGAAATCTGCATTGCAAATCTGGGTGTCAAGTGTGTGCTCTTCACTATAGAGGTCAATCTCATGTTTACTGTGCAGGGTTGAAATAGCTCTCGGGCACCGAGCACAGGATGAAAGAAGACAGATTTTCAGGAAGAATTTAGCCCCAAGTGTCAGTCCATCTCTGAATATACTGAACAGTGTGTCTGTGTATTATGAAAAAAAAAATGTTTTGGCATGGTTCAACACAGATGAAATTATTTTGTTTTCCAGCTTATCTTTCTTTTGTTAATAATTACACAAAAGGCCTGTTTGTTCCATTCTTTCACCAGTAACTCATTTAGAAATAGAGAATTGTTCCCTTGGATTCACTGTTTGATTGTGGATTGTGTTAGATCATTGTGTGTGTATGTGTGTGTGTGTGTGTGTGTGTGTGTGTGCATGTAAATCGTGTGTAAAGCGACAGCAGGCATTGTGTCTGTTGCTGGCCTTTGTTCGTGGCATTCTGAGCCAACATTTAATGCATTGTGCCAGCGTAAACACATAAACAAAGAGGCTGGAATAAATCAGGAGCGGTTTCAAACCACAGAAATATATATGTTCGAATTCAACCCTCCAACTGTTCTGTTGATTTGTCTGCAAATCTCAAAATGTTTTTGGCTACTTTTGCACAACAACAGCTCATTCTTTGCTCTAACTTTAGGAGTCGTTGTCAGTGAGATAGCTACCACATTAGAAATGCGTGAATAACATCCCATTTGATCAAAAAAACATAAATGGAACGCTTTTCCTTTTGACTTCCCTCTGTCATCTTGTAACTCTTTGACAGCTGATGCAATTTCCCTAAAAAGTTATGGGATAATGAGGCGGCTCCAGTGACAAGAAGTAGCCCTGAGTTTAGCTCTGCTTTTATCAAAATGTTTTGCTTTACAGAATCGACAGAAAAGATCCTTTTCTTAAGCACATGATCAATACCAAAGACTGTCATTAGCATTATTTAAAAAAAGTAAAACATCTAAGTTTCACTAAGAAGCTACAGTTCATGTGAGTGAGACTGGCAGCAGTCCCATGATGAAACAAATCCCTCCACATTCTGCCACAGCATATCTGTGTCTCAACAGCCCCCCGAGGACTTTAATGGCTGGAATTTCTTTAGGTTTACTGAGAGTTTACAGTTTGTCAGAGTGTTTTTCTAAAAGCACATGGTGGGAGTTAATCCTGCATCTGGGAATAACTTCAAGAATTACTTTTGGAAATGTGATGGACAGTCTGCAACAGTTGGGAGAAATCTCCGGCTTATTGTTTTTGGTAGACTGAGTCATTTTGCTTTTTTGGGATAATACACAGACAGTCAGACAGACAGAGAGAGAGAGATTTTCCCTTGAGTCACATGAGCACTTATTTCTGTACTAATATTTTAAATCATCTGACTGTGTTTTAGAAGGACAGGTGGCTTTTAGGTATAACCTAGAAAACCATGGCCTAAATCCCTGGCTTATCATCTCCCAGAGATACACACACACACACACACACACACAC
>CAFUXE010000865.1:174886-185103 GCA_903364295.1 Serranus cabrilla | reverse complement strand
CAACCTCTCCATAGAAACTCAAACCTTACTCTGTGATATTTTGTCCTTGTGCTTTTTCTAGATTTAAACACACTTTTGCCTTTTTTTCCCCCTTGTAGTCAGAGTCGGGTATGCATCGCTGCCTCACCGTCATTTGTTCGGTTAAACTCTTTGTGAATATTCCACGGGCCAGCCAGATCCCTGCCTCACCATCGCTGGCTCTTTTTGTATTTTCTTGTACAATAAACTGTCTTTGGATTTATTCCCATGTCCATCTCTGAGACCTATCAGATGAACATTTTAACATGGGGGTGAATGGGGATTGACTCGATTTTTTGAGCCTGCCTCAAGTGGCCACTCCAGGAACTGCAGTTTCTCATTGGCTCTGCATCAGCTTTTCACTTGATATTGTTCAGCAAACTGTTGCTTATTTACTTACATCCAACACTGACGGAGCAACATTCATATTCAGCAGGAGTCGTGTTTTTGTTGACCTGGTTAATGAAAGTTTAATATTCATTCTCTTAGAGCTAAACATTGAGCTGGCAGATGATAATTCTCTGTAGGTTCGTCCCTACAAGCTAACCATTTAAAATTATAAAATTATTTTCATGTTTTCAATTCATATATTAAGATTATGGCAACTGTCTTTTACCTTTTTACTTTTTTTTTTTACTGCTGATAAATGTTTTGTTTAATCATATACTGTCACCTCTAGTATTCAGAGCGATGTAAGCAGTTACTGAGTGAATTTTTATCAAGCACACAGAATATTGAACCAAATCATTGTCACTTTAGGCACGTAACATGCTGAAGGGATTTAGTATGTAGACAAAGGCTAATCCAGTGTAATTACTGTGAGAGCTCCCAGTCAGATGGTGCTCCAGCAGGCAAATAATGCTCATCTGTTACAATAAGGGACGTTTAAATCAAGATGTTTTTGCATTCGGACAATTTATGATGGTTATTGCTTTAATATACTTTCCAAATGATGAAATCCTTCCACACTGTCTCAAGACAAAGTCTATTTGGACACAAGCACTCCATGTGTGTGGACAAAAATGAGACGGCATCTGGAGATTTCAGCAGGGAGTATGAGTGAAAGGATCCCAGTGACTGAACATCAGCCAGTCTATTTGTGGACCTGGAAGGAAAAGATGTGGCCCAGTTCCTCATTAACCTTCTGTTTTGTAGGTTGCCGCAATCAGCAGCTGTACAGATGGTGTACTGGCACACTGTCATTTGAAACTTTTTCAAGAGATGAACGATATTTTTCTCTCCCATTAGTATTTTTCTCGACCCCGCGCTGACCTACATGCATTTGTCTGACTCTGAATCAGTGCATAATTACAATTACTTAATAGTTGGTGCGTCAGGATTATTTTAGTGAATATTCCTGAGTTATGTTTCATATAGATGTCAGTTGTGTCTCTTCTGTGGAAACATTGTCACTAATCAATTGCATTTAATATTCTTCACAGTAAATTCACAGTATGAGACTGATGGAGTCTGGCAGCTGAGCATTAATGGGATTTCAAGTGCTTGTTTGCATTGTGTCTCAGGAGTTGATTTAAAATTAATCATATTTTCTCTCTTCAAGTGAACGCAAGCACTTTAAAGAACTTCAGTAGCAGCAGAAGAGAAGTTTGATCACACCACAAATACATTATCAGTTGACGAGATCAAACTGAAAGTCTGTATAAGCAACAGTTGAGGCTCCCACAATGTCCTCCCTTCGATTTTTAATATGTTTTTTATAGAACTCTTGAAATGAAATAAGTGCTTGCTCAAAGGGTTATGGCTTGTGGTGGCCCTAAAGAAAGAAAGAAATGGCTCATGAGAGAAAGATGGGTCTTATGACTGTTCCCTTTATGTGCAATGGTTTCAATGAAATGATCTTTCATATCTGCTCTCCACTCAGCAATGGGGCAGGAAAATTAAATTGGAAGGACAAACACATGTCAGCTAGAACAAGATGACCTTGCTCATCGAATGCCCAGATTATTCTGCAAAATCTATATATAAAACAGAATCTGAGAAACAGTATGTAGTGCATGTTTTCAGCAGGGATGGAGCCTGGCTGCTGTGAAATATGAACAACTGAGGTAAATTATAAAAGCCAAAACAAGCTAGTAAAACACTGGGGCTTCTAGAAGCTTATCCTCATTAAAGCTGAATCACCTACTATTTACCAGTCTTTTAGGACTGTGTCATGATGTCCTGTGGACAGCTTTTAGTCAAATGATGTAGTGCTGGTTAATGCTGCAGACATCTCCATTTCATAACTTGACCCTCTGATCTGTGATGGCTACGCCTGCATTATCACTGGGAAATGTAGCCACTTTTCCTGTCAGCTGCAACATAACTTTAAAGCAGCCAAGATCAATATTTGTGGGTCAAATGAACATGGACAGATATCAGTAAAATGACAAACCCACGGAAGGGGAACTTTTATATTAAGGATACAGATGGTTCCACAATCTGTTAATCCTAAGGTATCTGCACACCAAAGCAAACCCACTTTTAAATGGAGCGATAATTTACTAATTGAACAACATGTTGAAATGAAGATGACTTGAGACTTGAAATTGAGACCATAAACGTATTAGGAAAACGTTTACTGAGGCAATAAATCAAGTAAGAAGCAGGTTCATATTCCTATTGAATTATATACAAACTTATTTTGGTGGTGCTGCCCCCTGCTAGTCATTTGAAAGAATGTAGTTTTAGGCACTTTCACTTTGGCTTCACTCCTCAGGCTTTGAGTTTGCTGTCTGCCTCCAACAGGTACATTGTTTTTTACAAAACTAATCGTCTTATGTGAACCACAGGAGTGATTCCCCATGTGAGTGGCAGGAGATCAATAAGTCCTCATATCTAAATTTAACACACAGTTTTAAACACCTGATTAACAATTTGTATTCTTGCACTTACCTGACGTTTAGATTACAAAACGACCTGTTTAGGGCTTATAAATGTGTTTTTCAAACAACTTAGGTTACTTATATAAATGACCCTATGTAACGTATATGATATAAGTTAATGACATTATGTGAGAAAACTCAACATTGCCTTTTGTGTGCCCCCAACTACCTCTCTATGTGGAATTTGTTGCTTATTATTCTACAACTATACATAACACTTAACACACTTTTGCTCCTGTCTTAAATACCACTATTGCCGGTCACTGCCTTATAAGAAATATAAGCATTGGTTATAATATGCTGCACACACTGAGTTATATTGGATCATTTTTGAGAGTAGGACTGTTGTCTTTTGTCATGCAGTGTTGTTGATTATGTTGACATTGTTTTGTTTTTAATAACAGTATCATTAGGAAGATATTTGTTTCAGTCATGTGAAACAGTGTTTGCAGACCACCCTAGAAGTATGCATCTGCTCAGTTCCCCCCGCAGATTTAGTTGATATTGTGTTTTGGGATTTCACATAAAGAAAATAAGCTCTGCAGCAAATGAACCTTATGATGAACACCCATTAGGTTCAACGTGATTATCATGATTATCTCCACAGACAATGTTAGACAGACAACAATGTGCAGCTTGTAATTTCACAGATGAGATATTAATGCCAGTAACTTTTATCACAGTAAGCAGGTAGGGTAAGTGGGCTTATGTGAACTGAAATCCCTAGATCGGCATAAATTAAAATTCCTGCTGGGAGAAAAGCTTTTGAAATCAGGTGACAGTAGCCGTAGTACAAGTATTTCTGGATTTGGGGACTACGGATGGTGATGTTCCATTTCATCTAAGCCATGTCTGTGTAATCCTCTCCTTACTTACAGTGTGTCAGCAGCTTCTGACTGTTTGAACGGGCTTTTCCTGCAGCTACAGTCCACCTGCTTCACCCCCCACTGCTTTAACTTTGAAAGTACAGGACACATGAAATTACTTCCCTGAGCTCCAGACATTGAGTTCCTGGTGCGATGCTGGACTGCTGCTCAAAACGATTTTAACAGATCTGGTGAACGACATTTAATTCCACCTGACATTTCAGCTCTTCATACTCCTCTACTGCAGAAGTATATAACAGCAACACATATGAATCAGGACCTCGTAGTTTTTACTTGAGGTCAAGTGATGATTAAGGGCCTGTGGTGAAATAATGTGATACCAGACAAGTAGGTCAGAGCAGGAGCCATGATTATGATGACATCACTGTGCCTTAAGGTTAGCTGTGTGAGTGAAAGAGAATGAAAGAAAAACAACTGCAGAATCAAACAGAGCACAAAGATTAAGTCAGTAATGCCAAAATGCTTAAAGTATGCACTTTTTGATCTTCATTACTAAATGTCAAGACACTCAGCTTTGTTCTGACAGATGTTGAAGCTGCTGAGAGTCTTTACAGAGTTGTCTGTGCCAGAGAAAGAAAGTCCTTGATGTGACGGAGCACCAGGTATCTCTCTCAGTGTGATTTGTGACTCTACTGGAACTGTTATTGCTTTCAGACATGACAAGAAGATTGAGAGAGCTCCTGTCTGTTCGCTACCCCAGTAACATTTGAGCTCATTTGTTTTGAGCGGTGACATTAAGGTCGGCGAGGGTCGCCATGCCAATCCAAATCAGAAATGAACCGCCGCCGTCCCGCAATTCATCAGCATCTATCTTATCGCACTCTAACAATAACTCATCGCTCACACGAACACACACCTGCTCTAGACGCGTCGCTCAAGCTCTGAAGTTCAGCCACAGGCGTCGATTCTGTCTTTTTTTTAATGAGCTCCAGCACTCAGACCTGTCAGTTCTGCAGCTCTGGGACAATGCTGACTGATTGAGACAAGGGGAAAATAGAAATCAGATGTACTTATTGCAACTGGCAGATGGGATGAAAAGATTAACTGAGAAGGAAACAAAAATATTAAAAAATAAACTGAGGCAATGACATCACACATCTGCGAGTTTTGGCTGCATTGTCAGATATATTTTGGTAGAATTTGTTTAAAAATGAGACAAAACTGAAAATATTGGGCTTGCAGTCCTAAAAACAGTAAGATGCTGAATGGCCGATCTCAACATAATGTGATAGTTAGTATACAAAACATTTCTGAGTCAGTTTTGGTGGCATTAAAATGAGGACATACTGTTAAATGCAACATAGTGAATTTGTTAGCTCGTTAGAACTTATTTTGATTTTTTGAATGTTGGAATGTGAAACATTGAAACATTGAACATTGACTGGATTGACATATTGAAAAATGTTAAACAACTTAAGAGCTTAAGAACTTTAAAGTCCTTTGACATCCTGATAAAGGTTAGGGACGACTGGCCCTGATAAAAAAAAGTTTTTCTCCAATTTTTTGGAGAAAAATAAAGAGTTCAGAAAAAGTGGCAAAATTTGATATTTTTTTTTAGAGCATAAGCACTTTGGAGCAAAGCTGCAGAGAAATTCAAAGACTAAAATGGTGAAAAACTCGAGCCAAGCCATTTTGAGGTCAAAAAATGTAATTTAATTTCCCTTTTTTGCCATTTTTGCTACATGAACACTAAGCAAAGAAGAAGAAGAAGAAAGAAAAATAATAATGAGAACAAACACATTACAGCTTAAGCAGTGAATGTAGTTGCTTGGACCATGTATTATAGTTCAAATGAAGTGATGTTCCTTGATGTTCCTATCAAGAGAGGAAATCTGTGATCTCTGATTCTATAACCCTCTGTCATAATCTTTTTTCCTACCATAAGACGGCATCAGGAGTGATTTCATCATTATAAATAATTGCTCTGTTATCTTCACAGGAAGAAAGTAGTTTTTTGATGCTCAAAGTATGTTGTGAGAAGGTATAGTGTAAGATGATCATCACACAGTGTTTTATATCACATTCTGTTGTTTTTAATCATATACTGTCCGGTTTGCTTTGATATCAGAGTATAGGAAGCAGTTGTCCTTACCACCAGTGTGAAGCAAACTAAACTTTCAGGACTCCAATGGTGTTTACAGAGAAGACTTCAGTCTGGTCGGGTTGGCATATAAACAACTTTAAGTACAAGTCACCTTCATTTATTTTAAACACAAAGTCATTGGCAGTTTGACTCACAGACTTGGGCAAGTGTAATTGTTATAATGGGTATTTTCAGCCCAGCACGCGGCAGGGCTCCAGGGGGGCCATGCTCAGTCAGACTACTTTGGTCCAGACAGAAATATGTCAACAACTATCGGCTGGATTGTCATGAAATTGGGTACAGATATCCATGTGGCTTGGGGGATAAATAATCATGACTTTGGGAACCCCCTGACTTTTTCTGTTGTGCCTCATGAGATTCGTATTTGTGGATGGCATTGGGTACAAGCATTCATGTTTATCCTGGGATGAACTGTAGCTTTGGTGATCCCTTCACACTTCAACTTTCAAAATGTAAATACTGAAACCTCTGACATACAGTATGCGACTCACTGCTTCGTAAAAATGCCTGAAAACAAAGCAAACATGGATGCAACATGTCATTATAAAGTAAAAGCTTTATGCACAATGTAAAGGCAACAGATTAAGAAGCACCTGAACCAAATAGCTTACAGCTCAACAAACCAGATAATGAGATAATGAGATAATTAACTTGTTATCACAAACAGTGGTTTCCTCCTTTTTGTTATTTGTATTTGAAGAAATGCTTTTAGCACGTTTAAATGCCATTCCACACGTCTCCTGTGCATGTTGGTTCTTTGTTGGTCTGCGTAACATAATTGTTTTTCCCTGAGGGCCAGGAACTTAAATAGAGATTTCAATTTATTTCGCATGTCCTGGTTAAGTGAAGGTCAATTCAAAGAAAAATACAATTAAATTATTTACAGGCAGACTTAGTAATGTGCACCGGATATATAAAGCATGTCCATAAAGTTAATATGATGAATGTTCAGCTCTGGATATGGACAGATATATGTGCTTAATGAAGTTCACCTGTGTCAAATTTAGCCTTCAAGGTCAGTTGGTAGGTTCTAGTTGATTCTGACTTTGATTGATGGTTGAACTTGACTCAGTTCTTCTCAAAGGATTGTTGTCATTAGTGAGGGGATTATCATTAGGTGTTAGTTTAAGGGGAGCAACACTCCAGTTTGTTTGTACTTTCTTCAACCCGTCACAGTTTACTTGGGCAGGAATCAGCAATGGTGTCCCTGCAAAATAAATAGCAGGGATAGCAGAAGGAAAAACGGCAGCCAATGGCAGACTTATCCCAACTGTCTACATCTGGTGAGTGAGAGTAGCAACATATACGTTCACAGTTCACAGACAATACCAACAGTCCTCTCTGCTGAACTGCAGAGGAAACTCTTACCACTTCCGCCGCCTTACACTGTTTAACATTCCTGCCACATCCATTGAACATTATATGCCATGTGGCTTAGGAACTTTGGAAATAAGTATCCGAGAATGACTGTGGAGAGACCTGAAATTATCCATCTGCTGATCCATCATGATTGTTTGAATTCTTCACTTATTGTCAAGAGGCAATTTATTGCACAAAAAGTAAATGAGACAGCAGCTTGTGAGTTTCTGTGGGAGGCTGCTGTTTGCCTGTTTACATGCTGTCTCAAACTTTGTTGCTGAATTTATCTCCTTTTCTTGACAAATGGGTTTGCGACAATATTTTCTATTTAAAGAGATCTTCCGTGACAACATTATATAATTTATTATACCAGGTACCAAGAGATATGAATGCATTTAGAATTTGTTACATTGAAAACCATCAAAATGTGAATATTTCCCCTCGGTTCCTAGCTGTGGTTCAGAAAACTGACACTTTTGTTTGATTTGCACACAATGGAGTGACTTATTATCTTACAATCTGTCCATTTCTTTCTGTTTCACACAGGCTTTGTCCTCTAATGGGCTTTATAAGCTCGATCTTGACAGATAGGTGGTCCCTTCAAGGCATTTGGCTGACCCAGAGAATTTATTCTCAGTCCTCCATTTCTGACTTTAATGCACAGCTGATGGACTTCACGTGGTATTGTGAGAAAAAAGGAGGATTGACTGACTGTCTTGTACAATCATCTCTAAGGCTGAAGAATACCTTTCCCCCTTTGTAAAATCTGCCATGGAGAGAGAGGTGAAATTGCATCACTGCATCTTGTGCATGTCTCGGCATACTAAGTGGAACCAAACAGGCGCTCTGAGGGGCCCATGGCAGCTGTTCATCTGTTACAACAACGGGGCCCATGGCAAACCCTTCCTAAACAGTGGGCGGCACATCGACTCTGTGCAAGATCTTCACACTTCTATGAGCAGGTTGGCTGAGATTCTCTGATTACACTCCACAGTGTTCAAGGCAGCATGGGCAGAGCATGTCATTATCGTTGGGCTGCTCTTTGCCTTGACTTGTAAGATATTATCACCTTGGATGCTTCTGGGGAGTACAGGGTCAGAAGGTGCATCATCTACAGTATGTGTGTGTATATGAATCATATTGGGTAAAGATGGTTATGGCAGTAAGTTTTGGCTAAAGTTGGGCAACTAGAACACCTATATAAAGGCCAACCTTTAATACAGATCTGCACCTGCAGTTAACTGCAACTTGTTATGCACGTCTCACGACAATGACATGTATTCACAAGAGTCTCAGTGAGTGATATCCAATTTATGCAGTTCTTACACTGTTAAGGGACACCAGTATGCAGAAATGTTCAAATAAAATAGGCAAAAAATAACCTTATACTTACATATCATATATTTATATGCATGAATTGTGTCCCATACTGGGCCTGGGATTAGCTTAAAGTGACCATGTCTGTCAGATGTTCATTCAGATATCTTGAGGTCAGAGGTCAAGGGACCATTTTGAAAATGGTCATGGTCAGTTTTGTCAAGTTAAAATAGTTTCAGCTTTGTTTCTATCACCACGTGGTACCAATGTATTGTTTAGATCTTCTTGTTGCATATGATACCAGGGTCGTATCATGACCTACCAGCATCGTGAGCAGGGGAAGAGAACGGGTTGTTTAGAAACATCAAGATTCAAAGTGTCTATTGTTTGAAGGAAAACATGTAATGTCAACATGTATTCTGGCGACTGGGTTGCTTATTGTTCAAATGAATGCATGTTTTCTTTCCACTTGGCTGCAGAAAGGAGACACTGCCTTCTGCACTGGCATCAAACGTTAGCATTGGATGTCCGTCAGATATTTAAATAATCCCCACCAGATTCCCTTTGCTGGTTCGTCTACATGGTCCACTGTGTGAGGTGGATGTTGGGTCACAGAGGCTGTCAGTCTGTGTGTTTTATACTGTAGGAGCTCTCTCATCCATTCTGAATATAGGATGAACCTACAGACTTGGATTTGTCTCTGTACACACTGCATGCTCATTGTGGTGACAGCCCCTCCTCCTTCCACCGCAGCGGTGAGAGGTGGCGTATTGCTGCCTGACTGAGTTGCCTCTCCGTGTACTGTACAAGGTCAATCAGGCGTGAACTGGAGCAGCGTATCCTGCCTTCCTGCCCCGGGTTGTTGGGTCCTGGTATGGTGGCATGTTGCCATGGCGACTGATGCATGCATGTTTCCTGCTGTCTGCTCTGTTACGGAGCTCATTAGAGGGTGAAGACTCTGTGAAGCAGCTTGCTTATGGAGCCAACTCACCTTGTCATATGGCCACCCTGTCGGTCGAGAAGCAAGCTGAACAGCTTCACTGAGAAGAGTGGTGGCGCCTATCGAGGCTGCCTAATACCGTCATAATCAAACTTAATTCATTTAGCCTTCAGACATCATGTCCCTATTTGCTTATTTCATTTAGCAATTTAATGAAATTCAACAACTATTATTTTCCTGACAAAAACAAGACTGCATCCATCCATCCATCCATTATCCTTAACAGCTTATCTGAACTCATGTTGAGGAGGCTGGAGCAAATCCCAGCTGACAATAGGTGAGAGGCGGGATACATCCTGGACAGGTCAAACTATCACAGGGCTGACACACAGAGACAGACAGCCTTTCAACCCCTTGGGGCAATTTAGAGTCACCAGTTAAACCAAAGCTGCATGTCTGTGGACTGTGGGAGGAAGCTGGAGGACTCTGAGTGACCCTCTTGCTGTGAGGCCAGAGTGCTAACCACTTCACCACTGTGTAGCCCGCCTAGACTGTATCAGCATTATAATAACGTTCACTGTGACCATATCAACATGCAGTACAACTGGCAAATAAAGACGAGAAGAAATGGAGCTCCGAAAGTAAAAACTTTACCAAAATCTTTATTTTCATCACATTCCACACACACACACACACACACACACACA